>VXAY01005478.1:432619-503223 GCA_013399855.1 Oxyruncus cristatus
AAACTGTTTTGTTTTTTTTTTTTTTTTTTTTTAAATTAAGTCGCAGGGATTGGGTTTGTTTTTTTCAGTGATTCACTCTACTTTGGGGTATAGAGTTGTGATTTATGCTGTGTCATCACAATGCTACAAACTTTGTGTGGGTGGTGGCTGTATCAGCTCGGAGTTGTTTGCATCCATGTAGCCTTCCCTACTTCATGTGTGGGGGTCAGGTCCCATCCGTTCAACTGCATCCATGCCAGAGGGATGTCCTGATTGAATTGCTACAGATGAAGTTACAGCACTACCAAAACCATGCAGGTAAACCCTTGTGTACCACATGAAAATGCACCAGGGCTCTCCCGGCTGAATAATAATCTTTTATTATCCACCCTGCAATAACCCATGAGTGACGCTCGGGCAGTTACCATTCATCAGCACTTAACCTGGTATTGGCCTACAGAAATCCCTAATACAGCAATTTTCTTTCATATTAGTGGCTCTTTCCATTTTCCTTCCAGCTTTCAGTGTCATCCTCCCTTCCTGGCCCCAAACCCTCAAGGTCTCTGAACATGCTGCATGTTTACCTTGATTTCCATTGCACTAGTCTAAATTCAATCCTACAGCTCTGAGCTGTGGTACAGTCACAGCCTTAGATGCAGCTGGGCTGATCTCAAGGAGCAGGTTTCATTCTTTTTCTAAGGATCTGAGAAGCTACAGGAGATAACCCTCATTTGAGGCCATCTGAAACAATAATCACCAGAGGGCACACCTCAGGGTGAGGATCTGTTAACATTCACTGTTGCATTTTTCAGACACGACTCATTCCTTTTCCTGATGGAAGATATTTCTTTTACTGCTTGTTTTCTTCTACTGGCTACCCAACACCATCTCCCTGGGTCTCTTTATTCAGGACGATAGGTATCCCCTCACGTTCCCAGAGTCTGAGCCTGGGAATATATGACATTGTGGAGTTGTGTAAGATTTTGTGATTTGCTTGCACAGGAGAGGAGCTCTCTGATTGTGGAGGAAGGCAGCAGTCTTATGAGCTGGTGGGGATGACAACTCCTGAGCAGATCTGCTGGGCCTGACAGCTCCTGCCTACCAGGGTGCTCCACCTTAATTCCTGCACAGCCTCACATGGGGGTGATTTGTGTGTGTGTTTAAGAATGACCATTCTGTGAGCCCTCCCATGTGGACATGGTAGACACCTGAGGTGGATGGGTGCTGAGGTTTCCATACATGCCCTGGGGGTAGATGCACCAGTCTTCCCAGCATTGAAGTATAATAAAGGAAATGCAGAGATCCTTGAGAATATTGGAACATGTCGTACCAGAAGTTACAGAAAATAATCTTTCCTAATATGGGAAACCTTTTATTTTACTATTAAGTGACTTTCCAGCATGGGCACACATATTTGAAGGGGGCGGGAGGGGAAGGGAAACACTTGCAGGATGTAGATGGCAGGGATCCATGGCTTGCTCCAGCTGACTGGTGGGAGAAACGACATGAAAATGAACATGTGGTCTTCCTGTCAGCTCTATTGGCAGGAACAGCAACAGATGGATGCAAAAGAACAGGGAGCTGGTTTGACCCTTCTGTTTTGCCCAGCTGGATGCCAAGGGAAAGTCTTCAGGATGGGGGAGAAACAGTGTTTGGCCCACACCAGAACAGGCAGGAAGAAACTCAGTGTCTGGAGCCCTTGTCACCACCACTTCATCCCACAGATCACACAGGTTAGTGAACAAATGTGCTCATCTCACGAGGATGTCATCTGGTCTCAATCCACCCCATAATTAATCACAGACACAACAGTGCTACCTGGCAGAGGTGGTTTTTTTTTTTTTTCTCATTGGAGAGGAAGAACCCTAAATAGGTCTCACACTAGCAACACGACTCTGTTAATGATCTTTAATTGTGCTGTGCCTAGCTGTGGCACTAAGAAAAGAGTTAAAAGGAACACAGGCCTTAAAAAGTAAAAGTGAGTCACTATAGGTAGAAGGAAGGATAGAGATTGTCAGCATTTCAGCACTCAAGTAACCTGGTTATCTCTTGAATAGCCTAGTTTAGAGATAGGGTTAAAATTCAGGTAACAGTAACATTAATGTCTGGGAATGGGACAAAGCCTGAAGCTCCAGTTGGCACTGGACTGCCAAAGCAATGTGTAGGCTGATAAAAAATGATCCCCCGACAACTTTTTTCCCTGAGCTGTAGAAGAGCTGAGGTGAGAGTCTGGGGTAGGGTTAGGGTTGGGACAGGAACAGGGAGAAAGTTGGGCAGGAGCTCCAGTTGGCATGGGGTTGCCAAGGGGCTTCCAAAGTAAGGGGGAGGCAGCAAAAATGCTTTTTCCCTACAACCTTTTCATTTAAATGATGACTACACTTAGTGTTAGGATTAAGGTATGGGCTACCTGAGGGGTTGTTCCTCTGATATCTTCATCGGGACCATGGCAGGTTATCCCCAGCTATAGTTAACTCAAGGTCAGGCTTTTGCTTTAGCAAGGAGAGAAACCCAGACGCTTCAGTAGATGTTGCATTTCCCACAGGCTGCCAAAGAAGCAGCAGTCTCCTAGAAGGTTTGACAGCTGCTTGATTTGGGCTTTGGGTCCTCAGCAAAGGGTTCATTCCCTGCACAGTCTTAGAGTTGAGTTTAGTGCTGGAAAAGGGAAGCACCTGGAGCACCAGTTAGCATGGCACCGGTGAGAGACTTCTGAAGGAAAGTACAGACCACAGAAAGATTTCTCCTCTTACTGCCTTTTCATCTGGACCATTGCTCTGCGTGCCTGTCTAAGGATCAGCTGTCCTCAGGGATTTAGCCTTTAGGGCTAAGGGCAGAAGACGGAAAATGCCTAGAGCTCCAGCTGGCATGGGTCTGCAAAGGGTTTGGAAAAGGATGGAATGGACAATAAAAAACTTAACCCCCTGCTACACTTTTCATCTCAGCCATGGCTGAGTGTTCTTAGCTATCAAGCAACCTATACCTTGGCTTAGGGTTACAGTGAGGGCACTTACAGCTTCTATAGCTCCAGCTGGTATGGGGTTGTTAATGCACAGCCAAAGGGAAAGGAGAGGCTGCAAACAGCTTTCTCCCATCACAAGTTCTTTATCTCAGCCATGTCTTTTTGGCAAATGCTCAGCTCACACACAGGGTTTAGGGTTAGGTTCAGGAGAACGTCAAAGCCTAAAGCTGCATGTGATGTAGAGCTGCCAAGGAGCTCCCTCAGAGGGAGGGGTAGGATTCATTAGGATTTTGTCTCTGAAAATTTCCTCATTGGTGTGGCTTGTATAGTCCAGCCATGGCTGGCGTTTAGGGTCAGGAAAGGGGAAATCCTTGAACTCTAATTGCATTGTGGCTGACAAGGGAGGCTGTAAAAATATTTCTCCCCTGAAAGATTCATGATTTCTGCTGCAGCTTGTGGTCTTTGGAAAAGGGTTTAGCCTGTGCCTAGGATTAGGGTTGGGCTGGGAAAGGAACAAAGTTTAGAGCTTCCATCAGCCTGGGGCTGCCAAAGAAGAGGACAAGCTGCACAAAGACTTCTCTGGGAACCACAGAAGGTGGTTCTTTATCTGGGCCCACAGCTTAGGGTCCTTGGTTAAGCCTCATTGAAGTCCATTTGTCAAACAATGTTAGCAGATTTTTTTCTAAGTAAGGAGGAATTGGGTCATGCCCATTAGTTGTATATTCCTCCTCAGGGTTCAAATCAAATCTTATTTTAGATATCACATAGAAGTCCTTTAAAATAAAACTCCCAACCAAATCTTACAAACTTGACTGTACCCAGTGGCTGCTTACAGTGCTCAAAGGGAGGAAAATATTGGTGTCAGGTAAACACCATAAATAACTCCATAAGACTGACTCTCCTCAGTTGTGCAAGCCAGGAGATATGAGCTACAGACAAATCCATCATTTTCTTAAGGTGGATAGAAGTCTATCAGAACTTGCACATAAGTAGATTCTGGTCATAACTCCATACTTGCAAGCCTGTTGACATTTCCACTTAAGTAGCACCAAGTAATTCCCTACTAGGATATGGCCAATTCAGCACTGTAGTGCCACAACAATAGAGCTCTTCAGGGGGCAGTCACACGTGCAAGAGGTTCAGCCAAACAGGTCAGAGTTCACATGCTTGGTCAGGCCAAGAAAACTTCTAGCCTTCAGTTTTTCCTCTTTTGCTCAACAGAAGCAGGAGTGTTCACTACCACCGAAACCTGAACAATACCTACTAAATGTGCTCTTAATCCAGTGAGTGGAAGTAACACGACGGTATACTCTTACAACCTGGCTAAGAAGGTGATGGGGAGGGGCAGGGCTCACTCTAAGGCATTGCAATTTGAGCACAATGAGAAATTATAAAAACACTTGAACCTAAACAAGTTCTTCTTAGCAGAAAAGTTTGGATTAAGGAGAAAGGGGGGAATAATAGGGTGAAATTGTGAGGAAAGATATTGGTGGGGAAAGAGAAGGCCAAGGATTCCTGCTAATGGGAAAGGGTAGTTATTAGAGGGGTGTGAGATACTTCTTACCTACATCTGCAGCAGAAAAAGGGCCAAGGAACAAGACCGTCAAGCTAATGGTCAATGGGTCAGGAGCACGAGTGGCCTTGTAGGATGAGAAAGGACATTCATGTACTGGCACTCGTGATTGGCACTTTATTTGAGGCAGGACAGAAGCAGAAATAGACTTGACATCTCACACAGGTTTGCAGGTATTGAAGCCACCAACTAATAGCCACACCTAGGGAATGGGAAAAAATGTGATTTATAGGAAACCCTGAAGAAAAATGTTCACCCTCCTCTAGTGTTTCATGGATGGCAATCTCCAGGACACCACCACCTGTGCCTGCTACTGACAACTGGCACAGCATGGATCACTGATGGTGCCAGAGTTGCGGGTGGCCTTGCATGACCAGCCAACCTGTGCTCAGACACCTGCAGCCAGGGAGCAATGAGACCCAGGCACAGCCTGCTGCAATGCCCAGCAAAACTGCTCTCATGGATAAAGCCAGAGTGCTGCAGGTAAATCCCAGCAGCTGTACCCACCTCTGAAGGTCAGAATGCGCCAGGGACTTACTTGTACCTTTGTACATTGGTGCACTGGAAAGATGTTTGTACTCATCACTAACAAAGGCTGTGGCTGGCAGGGGTAGGTGGGCACAGAAGTTGTCCTGTATTTGTTTTTCACTGAAAATACTGTTTCACTGTGTGCACACAGTGAGATGTACCAGGAGGTCCCATCATATGCCTGCACCTGCACGCAGTTAAACGGCTTGTTGGATCAAGGCCATAAGGAAAACCTTCGCTGAGTGGAAGAAGAGAAGGGCAAAAAATACAAGATTAGCACAATGCACTTGGCATTGCTTCAAGAACCTGTTTTGGTGCCACTAGGATCCCAACCCTTCCCAAAAGCGCACAGGGCACAACCTGTTTCTCAGCCATGATACAGGTCTGCAAGTGCCAGAGCAGGCGTCAGTTTTCAGAAGCACAGATGCAAAACTAACATGAACTGAAAGCAAGTTGTTTATGCCCTCGCACAAAAACATGACATTCAAGCCCTATTCAGAATAAGCCCTGTAAAAATCAAGCAAAATTAATAGCTCATATCAAAGTTGGCCTGACTTCAGGAAAATTTCTGTTGCCTTGGTAAACACAGCTGAGTCTCCATTTTTCTCCTTCCTATTGGCAATGTACTTCTCTTGCTAAATAAAGATATATAAACAATCTCTCCTTGCACAATAATTTTTGTGCTTTCCCATCAGTCTGTTTCAGTTAGCTGCCCCTAGTCTGTGCAGTACAGGGCAAAGCAGTATTCAGAGTATGCATTAAAAATGTTTGGGGTTTTGATCAAGATACTAACAGGAAAAAAGCAAAATTTTCTGGATGTAAGTGTAGGGTGAGAGAAAGCCTTTCTTTCTTCATGGCTCTATATGAGACAATGTTCTGCTACTGTTTCCCTTACAAAAAAATCTCAATTTCCTGCACAGAACTAATGGTACAAATTTACTCCAGCATAAAATCTAATATTCAGAATCTACCAAAATTTTTTTCCATGCATAAAATATTAATTTCCCTATTTTATCTCCTAAAACCTTTATTGCTCAAAACCCGTTAATTATTTCTGCAACATAAACACTTACCTGATGATTAAATTGCTTTTATTTTTGCCTTCCCTTGAAACTCCCTATAACTAATTTTCATTCATTGCCCACCCCCAGAGGGGAGTTATCCTGGATAGAAACATCTGCTCAAAGAGAACTGGAAACTGATAGCTTTTTCTATCCAGTCATTTTAGCCTTTATGGCAATGAGCAGAAATCCCTGTTCAGCAGACAATCTCTAATTTTAGCAGGTCTTTGGGTTGAGGACAATCCCAGGAGCAGTTACTCAAAAATACCCCACCCAGGTAGTTATCTGGAGCAACCTGCCAGCTTCTCCAGCAACCCAACAGCCCATGGTGGCACGTAAAGGAGCAGCAAACCTCTCCCTGCACCTCCAGCTGCAGAGAGCAGCATTGCTGCACCCAGCCTGAATCTCTCCCATCCTGAAAATCCCAAAAAAGCAAGAGCAGCGTCAGCTTAGAATGCAGATCTCCCTGTGCAATCTAGGTTTAGTATAGTAATTTCCCCCGTGTCAATCCAATCCCAGCCTTTTTCTAAAGATCATCCTTAGATGAGGATAAGCCCCCTGGAACAAATTGTTATGCTAGTGGTGTAGGCTGCTCCCTATTAAAATGAAATAGGGGATGATGATGACAGGGCACACACATTACTAGGTCAAGTGGAAGAAAACTCTGTGCCTACCAGTGGTGTCATCTGACCAACAGCATGGTCTCTGTACCTGAAACATGGCATTTTCAGCATGCATGAACACTTCCTGCATGCTGCAGGGAAACAGCAACTCCCCTGAGACTTGGGAAGAAGGATTTACTTGCCTCCCTATGCCTCGGCTTACAAGTGTGTGGCATTAATTTGGTTTTAAATGACTCTGAAGACAGTGCACATTTGCTGCCTAATCTACTCAAATAAATAATTTGGTTAAAAATAAAAAGCTGTTGTAGTTTGTATCCAAGAGCAAGCTCTTCTCACTTCACCAGCTGCACAGGCAGATCTTTGTACAGTAACTCCTACATGCTTTACAGTGGTTAGGACAGAGGGATAGATTGTGTGGGGCAGAGAAAGGATGGATGTGGAGAGCATTCCACCAATGTGCCAGCCCGGTAGCTAATCATGGTCTGGATGAGCAGCAGAAAAACTGTGCCAGTCCGAGCCAAGTTTCCTTAAAGGAGGTGGTTTTCTCTATGCCAGCTGCCCAGTCTAGACCAAGCTTCGGCACCTTGTGAATGTACCCCGTTATCAGTCATTACCCAGATGTTGCAGGCCCTGTAATTCAGCTCCTTACCTTGATCATGGTGAGAGAGGTAAAAGAGAAGATCTATATAAAAAAGGACATTGATTTTCAAACAGCATTTTGTTTTGTAGTACTACTCAATTAGAAGAGATTGAAACATATGCCATTAGGCTTCTGGAAAAGGAATCTACAGGTTTTAACAGCAACAAGTGCAGGCAAGGGACATTCACCCCAGCGCTGCATGTTGTCCCCATGTGAGGGCAGCCAGCCCCAGTTCCTGCCTGGAGTGAGATGGGGATCCAGTCCTGCAATGGGGCTGGGCAAAGACCCTCATGAAACTGTTTGTTCCATAGGTTGGGGATGGGGTGAGGACCTTCTTGGGGTCCTGTACAGAAGAGGTGGCTGTGATCTGTCTCCAGCCCTGAGTACAGGAGACTTGATCCATGTGCTAGACTCATGTCCCCATGTTTCAACAGAGAGCATGGAAAGATGGAAGGTCTGCCTGATTTTTGCATCATGTTCAGCTTCAAAAGAGCATCAGAAAGACTTTTTTCTCCATGAGAAAGTAGAAAGAGCCTAGAAATAAGGACTAGTGATTGACTCCACCTGCACTCATATTGCTGGAAATGACTTTGAATTACAAAGGTACCTTGTGCTTTTACAAAAGCAGCACCACCCACAGAGTGATTCAAAAGGAAAAGTTTCCATTTAGCCTCCAAGTTGCACCCACTACTTAATTAACCTCTCATTAGGATCCAAGTTCTGTCGCTCCCCCCTTTTTTCTTTTAATGCAAATAAAAAGAAAATGCATAAAAACACACAAGGTTCAAGACTAGATAACAGGAGTTTTTCTCAGCAAACGTGTTACTGAAGCCCAGTAGATACAGAAAGTAAGAAACCTGCTGTGAACAGGGGGGTAAAGAGGCAGTGGTTTATAATCAGTGAGGACAGGCATGGAAGAGCAGCAATATCACCAGTCAGTTTACTTCAGTCAGCTGCACAGCTTCTGCATCATAAGAGTTCTGCATCATAAAAGTTCATGCTTGCGCTGAAAACAAAATTGCTAACTTTCTCTGATGGCATGAGGGTTTCTTTGGGTCAAATCAGAGGTGCTCAAGTGCAATCAAACTGGCAGTTTAATTCTGTTACTGTACAGCACCTGCTTTATGAACAGACAGCATCTACATCTGGAGCAGCCAATCTGAAACCTTTAATTTACTCAGAACTGAATTCATAAAATTTCATAAAGGACAAAAAAAAAAAAAGGGTGGGTGTAAGAATGCCACATGACAATGCCTCCCATTAAAAACAAGTATCTGCAAAA
Organism: Oxyruncus cristatus; assembly: GCA_013399855.1. NCBI lineage: Eukaryota > Metazoa > Chordata > Aves > Passeriformes > Cotingidae > Oxyruncus > Oxyruncus cristatus. Next base: position 441,262 of record VXAY01005478.1, read on the forward strand.
TTATAATAAGAATGCCTCAATTCCAATACTGATTTTACACAAAAGTAGAATGGCTCTAGAAATGAAACAGAAAAATGTCTTTTTTTGGTCTTTTTCTGTCTCTTCTAGTTGCATTAGACATGCAGACGACATATATTTGCTTTTTCAAATGAACGCATGTGAAACAATGAAGCAATCTTGTCTGTGGCAGGTGCCGGGGTGCCTACTTAACACATTTTACTCAAATTCCTGATTTTAGTCAGCCTTTCAGCTGAGCCAGAAGAAAAAACATAGTATCAAGCCCAGGTTCACTAACATTGCCTGGTGTCACCTCATCAGATGCTCTGTGACACCACAACCTCGATGCTGTTCACCTCTCCTCTCAGCCACAGTAGGGGTGATACTAAGTGCCAAGAGCTGCCTACTTCGGTGGAAAGCCCTGGCAGAGGTGGGTGGCTGCTGGCAGAGGCTGTTCTTCCAGTTCTTGTCATGACTTCAGTACAGAAACTCGGGGCAGGCAGAGCGAGACGTGCTTTCGCAGCGCTGTGAGAAGGAGCTGTTTAACTACAGCACTGGTTAAAGGTTTGAAGATTTTGCAGCAGGATGAGAGACAGAGAGACTGAGGCTGACCGCGCAGCCTGGAGAGGAGCTGGAGTCATGAAAGTGAGGGAGGAAGATCCCAGACTTCCCAAAGCATGTCAGGCACCAAAGTAAAGAACAGACAATCATCGAAAGGAAGTTGATATAACCACATCAGCAATTTTGTTTTGAGTGCTTGACAAGTAATAAAAAAGATCTGTTTTTAGAAACTCTTCCCAAGTAGCTGGCTAATACTTCAACAAACAACCCTGCATTTGTGAGGTCAGGCTGTGCATGGAACAGCTCCACTCACAGCTACGAGAAAATCCTACACTTTCAGCAAATAACCTCTCAAAAGGGGTGCTTGCCCTTGCTTCCCACTCCAAGGCTCTTCAGAGTCATTACATGGACACCCATAACCAACTTGTTAAGAGACACCAAACAATACTCCTGTTTATACTTTCAAAATGTGCTCACAGAATGACTTAATTCCTGTTATCAGCACTTGACACGATGGACTGGTTTTCCTGACACAACTGCAGCTCCACTCAGTGCTCAGGCAATCCCCCAAAGACCAATCCTGAGACGTTCCTGCAGGGTCTCACCTCCAGACAGACTGATACTGGTGACCAAAAGATGGATGGCACTCTTAGCTGCACAAGTACAGTGTAGCATCCCTGACACCAGCCAGCTCCCAAAATTGTTAGTGTTCATCTGCTCCCCTATCACTTGCATTAGATTTCTTACTGCTGACCAATGGGATGATCTAAAAGGCTCCACTGCCTTCTAAAAGGCTCCACTGCTGCGCTGTACATCTTCAATTATACATACATTGCTCTGCCATAGGAGAAAAGCAATCAAAGTGATTTATTTCTGGGTGAACCGAAAGCCTCCCCTTTGTCTCAGAACAGTAATTATTGCGGGCCATATTCCAATGCTAGCCTTAGCCACAGCAGAAGTTACTAGAACAGAGATTATTTGTGGTGAAAGGTATTTCTCAGCAGGTATCAGGATGTTGGTCAGATGTCAGAAGCCTCTACGTTAAATTCCACATCTTTAATTATTTCAATTTCCCTTTAATCAAAGGATGTGAAACTGAAGTGCCTCCCTTTCTCTTTACTGATAGCTGCTCCCACAGATACACAGAAAAGCAATTAATTACTGCAAATTTTAGAACAGAAGTAGCTATGCAGGTATCTGTGAAGATGCTAAAAATGTCAGGAGAAAAGCAAGAGAAATGTCAATGTTATTAAAAATAAATGTCTAGTTAATGCAGCATTTATCTAAATGTTTGCCAGAAAACAGTAAATAAGGAATTTAAATCCTGATATAGCACAATTACATACTAAGGCTTGAAGGGTAAACTCCACTCCTGCACTGAAAGGCAGCCCAAGATGAAAATCTCATTCCAGACCTTGATATCATCTGCACTAGCCCTTTGCACAAAAGTGGATTTTATCCAACATACAGTGACTTTGTAAACAACCCACTTCCTTTTTACCAATACTGAGTTTATTTTTCTAATATTTCCTTCCCCTTCCACAATGGTGCCTTATCAAACCCCACACCCTGGCAGAGTGTCGGGATTTATACTCCCTTTTCCATCCGTCAGGGCCTCTTGGTTGCTGCTCTGCAGGACCAAAGCCTCTGGCCCCCACAATACCCACTGTCCTGAGCTTTAAATAGAAGTCCATGTATGAGGCAAATAATAAATGAGCGTTTCTTACATTCTCATCGTTCATCAAATAATGTGGGTGGCTCTTACAGTGAGCTGAATTAGTTATTCCCTCACTTGTCTCCAGTCTGCATGCACATCTGCAAGCACTAGCAGTAATGATTTTATGCTTTCTAGCAAGCTCCTGACACGAGTGTTAAACAGTGAAAAGCCAGCAAACGATCCCTGAGGAAGCCTGCTATATACACAAACAGCTCAGAGATGATTCCCTCCATCCATCTCCATTCAGAGTTCCATCAGCATCAAAACCACTTTCTGTCGGACGTTGTCCATTTTCTCTCTGGATCAAGATGCGGAGGAGGAGGCCCACTCAGAAGACTTCTGCAACTTTTATCAGGCAAGCTTGTAATCTTGGTAATGTAAACGACATCAAGTTGATTTGACAAGATTCGTTTTCCTTAGGCTCAGGTAGATAGATACTAACAAAGTGCTGCTTCCTTAATTTGTTATTTAAGGACTCCTATTTCAGTTTTTCTGTCTGTTCTGTTTATTTCACTCTGGATCACTGTCAGGCTGGTGGAACTATACTTACCCCAGCAGCATTTAATTTTCATAGCCTGTTAGCAGTGCACTTTTTTCCATTCACTGCCTAAAAAGCAGTGGGGGTCAACAGGTCACGGATACAAATTTCTTAGACTTAAGAATTCTAAAATACTCAGTCTCAGCAGTTGTCCTGAGTAACCTTGTCTAGCTTCAGTGTCAATGGAAAAGAATTCAATTTCCTAATCTGTGATAGAGCTACATCTTCTATATGCTAGGCCACACAAAACTGCATTAGCACTGGCTCGAGCACCAATCTCAATAGAAACAATCTCAGCCAGTCTCCAGGCTGGACATTCAAAGCTTCACCTGAAAGCTCCTGGAAGCCAGTTTCAGCTCTGCACAAGCTCATCTTCTCAGCTCGGTGAGAATGATCTCTTTTCTAGAACATCTTTAAGAATTTCTGGCCAAGCTATATCTATTTCTTTGATGCTTGTGTGATGGACCAGGAGAGAGTATGAAGGGCTTCATGCCAAAGAGTTAAACCTTTTCTAAACCAGAATAAAATAAAAGCTTTGTTCTACTTAATTTGGGTTATGAGCAAGATCTTGGATCACTTCCTAATTTGACTAGACTGATTCATTTCACCCAAAAAGCTGTGCTGGAAGTAATCACTGTAACACCAGGGTAACGCTCAACTTCATATACATATAAGAACAGTGACAGAAAACAGCAAATGCCCTCACATGCACTGGCAGCTCCTAAACCTGCAGGGGTTGGACTGCCTGAGAGGGAGAAATATGGGACCTTGACAGTGTTCAGACTAATAAGCACACGCTTGACTAAGATTTGAACAGTGGTTGTAATTGCCATCTGCATTATTTTCCTCTGTAGTGTATCAACAGTGGCAGGCTCACATTTTTTGAATATTCAAGAAGAAAATTCAAGATGTCAAGACGTTCCTGCCCCTTGCAGACTGGGGGCCTGGGTACACAACTCAAATCATCAGTTTTTTTCATGCATTATCTCCCCGCTTTTGGATCACTTCTGACAATATCATGCCACAGCTTGATGTTCTGTGAAGTTTTGAGCAAGCTCTAAAAACTTATCTTCCTCAGGAGGGCAGAAGGAGATATCTGCAGACCACAAAGATTGCGTTTGCATAGATATTATCAGCTAATATGGAAACATAATACCCTTCCTCGTATCCCAGTAATATCTAACCCATTCTAATTTCCTGTTGTTTCTTTCATGAGATGGCACATCAGAACAGCTGTGGCAGCAAATATACCCCTCAACAAGTTGGAGATGTTGCACAGAGTGCTCCTGCACTCCCATCCCGGGAGTTCCAGTGAAATGGCCCCCATTAGATACCTGTTAGCCATCCTTCCCTTTCCATTGCTTCAGCTTACTCCATGCACAAGATGCTCGATGAACAAGAACAGCAATGGTCTATAGCCAGACTGACTTGAGTGAACAATGTAGTTCTTCTTAAGAAGTCAGAGATACAGCTGCCCAGCCCTCTCAGAGAAAACCCACTCTCTCCCCAATTACATTTTAAAAATCCACTGTAGATTTTACTGGCACTACCAATGGCACAAACCACGTTGTCAGCATGAAAGATGAAACTGCAACGTAACAAAGGATGAATGCCCACTTTTGTGCAAAACCGCAATCCTAGAAAGCTACAAAAACATTTGGAAACAACAGCTCTTTTATTTTGGCCTTGATACTGCCCTCGTGTTCAATCTAGTTCACCAAAATAAGGCAACCCACTATCATTAAAGATGATCTCATTGAAAAGCAGCTTCCAGCAAGTTTTCTTGCATAGGAGGCTTTAGCCGCCAGCACTGATGCAGCCTGACTAGGAGCAGTGTTTGCTCAGCACATTCTGGTGGTTTCAGAGACAAAGCCAGCATTCCCAAGGCTCAACATAATCAAGCAGATGAAGTCATGCACTCTGAATGCTCCAGAAAGAGAAATGGATGGAGGAGTGAGGAGAGGGTGTTGAAGGCAGGAATGGGGGACCACATTCAGCATTAACACGTGGAAAAGGAGACAGAAAAAATGTAGCCCATTTAATGATTCTCTACATGAGTGACATGCTGGCATTACCAATAAAATAGTATTTGAACAGATGAACCATCTAACCCCAGGGGAAGTCAGACTCACAGGCAGCCCATCTAAATGCAGGCACTACAACGGAGCACCTACGTCTACGTGCTCTCATCAAGGACAAAGATCTTTGGTGGCTACAGAGGGAGCATAAAGCCAGTGGATTCTTATTTCAGGGACCTCAATTAAGCACCACCTTGTTATTATCCTCATCTCTTTTAAGGAAGGTACTACTAATACCCGTCAACAACATGTAGAAATAAAAGGTGAACCATATGCTTACAACAAACCCTTTCATTTTGAAGCCTGCTTAGGGAGCAGGCTAGGGCAGAGAAGGAGTGTAGAGTAGTTCTTTTCAACAATACTTCAAAGTCAGCCCAAGGGTGGGAAACAGGCTAGGATTAGATATTGATAACCACAAATATTTCAGAAAACAACTGGAGTTTTAAGACCCTTTGGGTTTTGGAGTTCAACTCCAACCACTTAAGGGAAAGAGATCTCCAACTCTTTCTAGAAAACCCAGTACCAGTTGCTTAAAAACTGAAATCATCATATTGACCTATCCCTGAACTCCTCTGCCTTTTTATATTCATCTCTGCCTGCAAGCCCTCCAGGGATGGATCTGGCCTCACACTGCAGAACGTTTCGGGAACTTGCACTGCAATTATTATAATGGACAGCTTTCTTTTCAAACTGGGGGAGAGAGTGGTAAAAATCCTTTCCATTCTCATGTGTTTTCAATCATTTTTTCCTCCTTCTTACACACATGCATCTCTTTCCAATTCAAAAATACATCATTTCCCTGCAGATAGCACAGCTGGATGGGTACAGCTCATTGCTTTCTTAGAAGCTTCTTTTCTTCCAAATTCCTTATTTGGATTTGAACTCTTGCTTTATGCTTACTTCCACCTGGGTAGGAATTATGGACATGGTCTCTGCTGCAGGATGGAAGTGTGCTATATTCCAGTTATCTGCTGCATATGAGATACAGCCACCTCTGGATACACTGGAAAACTCCCAAGAGAGGATTTTGGAAGGAAAGCCCATGTCAGGGGCCATGCCAGAATTTCTCTCCATACCAGACAGGCAGCTGCAGTTGAGCTCAACTCACCTCTGTTACCACTGAAATGGCAGCATGAAACTTCAACAGCGAAAACAGTTTACACTTTGGCATTCCAGCCATGGATAAAACACAGCCAGCACCTCTGTTGTCAAACATCCCGCTGACTCTTGCCACATTGATTTCACTTCATGCTGAGTCTAGTGGCAAAATCCCAGCACTAATGAAGTTAATGGGAGTTTCACCACTGGATTCAAGAGGGCTGAAATTTCACACAGACTCTTCAGTCATAAAATTCTTCCGCTCACCTCTGAGCTTAACGACTGTGCCCGTTACACCCAGCACGGAGGATCTGGGGTTGATCCAATATCCTTCTAAAGGAAAGGCTCCCACTAACTTTAACGAGGGCTGAGATAGATGAGTTACTGGATGAGAAAATTTTATTTGGGGGAGGGAAGATGTTCTACAGCCACTTACACTGTCTTTTTAATCCCTTGTGTGCTATTTTTGTGTTTCTCTAATCCCCCATGTTGATGTCGGTTGTTGCCAACAACAATTTTGCAACAGTGAGGGAAAGAAGCCTACTGTCATAAACATTCAGGGTTTTTACTCTTCCCTCCTCCTACCACTTAATGTGAGCAGTAACTATTGAGGAAGTCTGACTACCAACAAGCATTCAGGAGATAAAAACAAATATGTAAAAATGCACTAGAAAAAACTGTCTGCGTAAATGTGCTTGAGAATATGTCACAGTCTCAGTTATTCCTGAAGCTCAAAGCGTCCTCTCTGTATTAAGGTAATGTCTTTTGTTGGGAAGAGCTATCAGTAACCAAACAGCTGTGACAGCAGAGTTGTGTTTAAGAGAAAAGTATTACTTTTGTACCAATGTCATTCAATAGATCTGATTTAATACTCTTCCCTTCCTATGTGAGTATTGGTGGAGATTTGTTCCTCATCCTGATCTTTCTCGTCACCCCTCACCCCATGCTTGCTGCATGAAAAACTCACACTTTGGTACCTCAGCTTTCTCTTGCTCTAACCCATGTTCAGTTTTTCTTCAAATACCATTCCATGGGGGCACCTTCTTATAAAGGGCTTACTTACATATCTTAATACTGCCCATGTGTTTTAAATCCCAGTCCTAGAACTGGGAGGCAGTTTCTTTAATTCTGAAAGAAGCAAGATAGGAGAAAAGAGGTTGCACTGATAATCTAGGCAAATGGTCTGATTCAAGTCTCAGAGCCTGTTGGAGGACTCAGGATGTCGGTGTGAGAAGGATGACACCAAAGCACCTATGAACATTGTGTAAGTCTTCACTGTGCTTCCCTCCAGCCACTGGCATGAAATTGGGCTTTCCTTAATATTTTACCCCTTTATTTTCAGCTCTCTTTAAGCCTTACCCTCAGCATTATGGCATGCTTGGAAACTAAACAGAAAGTCCCAGGGCCACATGCAGGGCTCAAAGGACAGACACAGTTCCCTGAAGCATCAGCCAGTGGGTTTTAATGTCATGTAACTGGAGGGAAAAACATTTCAATCCTGGACTTCCCATCTTCAAGCCCCCACATCTCCATTTTTAATTTTTTTTTGATCCTAAGACTATTCTCAGACCTGTGTATTCAAAATGGAAATGAATAATCACCAGCTTAACAACAGTCATTAATCCCCTGTAAGCATGCTTCTGCATGACTTTATTAATTCTCATTTCCAAGTTTTCAGTATTAAAATGTTTGATATAGTATACGTTCACTATTTCCTTTAATTAAACAATCTTCCACTGTTGAAGAGGGTGAAATATTTCATCAGTTAAGAGCCTGCACAGCCCTCATGGAGAAAGTTTACAGGCTTCTCTGACACGCAATAAAACATGGAACATCAGCTGAAGCTTCTTGGCTTACATTAAATCCCATTTGTGGCGAAAACAGCAAGGGAAGTAATTCTCTGGTATCTTTACGACATGTACCTTAAGAGAGAACTGCACAGTTCAGACCTATATTGAATATGCTCTGCACCCTTCTTCACAGACTAAATTGTAGCTCAGATCAACGGCAAAAAGAAATGATGAATAACACTGCTGATGACCTGAATGACAGCAAATCAGTGACCTATAGAAAAGTTTTGCAGCGCCAAGACATTTTGTGTGAATGAACGTCCACTCATGTGATGAATGCATGTGATTTGCCACTTGGCAACTCTGGCAAGGAATTCGAGTAGCAGAGGGATACCCTGGCTAAGCAGTGCTGAAAAAGGAAGAGCCTAGCTGTGTTTATATTTGTCACCGCTGCAAAGCACGTGAAAGAAATGGGAGGTCTAAGCCACTGGCAGAAAATACAAAGTACCACTTATTTTTATAATTCCTTTTTCAATTTCCTCTGTTTTGGGGAGAATCTAAAAAGAATATACACAGGTACAAAGTAATCTTGTGATATGTTGTGATTTATTATCACATACCACTCTGTCAAGAAGGTGGACTGTCACACATCCAAGACAAGCAGAAGTGTGTGGAGGCATTTTAAATGGTGTCTCATAAGCAGGGCCCAAGGTTGTGCTTTCAGTTTCACGTGTGATTGAGAAATCTCACATACTAAGCACGCACATACAAGAGGAAGGCACAGCAGTTGGGTTACATAGACATGGGGCATCATTTGACATGGGTGCCCCATGTCCACACAGGACTGTGACCTTGCCTGCAAAGAGGAGTTTAGGATTAGAGAAGAGGCAAGCAGAAGAGTTTAGCACGAAGCAAGCACACTCATCCAAAAGAACACGGGCATTTCAGGAAGTCATGTTTTTGAGGCTAGAACTGAAAACTGGTAATTCCTTTGAGACTTAAAAGTTTTTAGGTCACTTTGAACAAGCTTTCCTTAAGTGTGTGCAAGGCAAGTCATTCCTGAAAATCCCAGAGGCCTAACACCATCCCCTTGATGGAATCAGATTACAAGGAAAACTTGGGTCATCCAAGAAACATCAACTAATAACAAAGTCATCTCTGGCAGTCCCAGTGGACCACAGCGTAGGAGGCTGTGAATCACTGAAGACGTGGGAAAATGGCAGCAAGAAAAAAAGACCAGCTTGCAGCAGATAAACAGGTGTATCCTCATTAGATCCCTCTGCAAGCAGTTGTCAGAACCTGATCCCTGCCTGGAAACGCGCTACTCTTTTCTTTTAAGTATCTAATCTCCAACACTAAACATCTTATAATGAATTCCAGAGTAATGACTGGAAGCTTGTGAATCCAGCCAGTTCCATCCAGTAGAGAAGAAAGGAACATCCCTAAGCAGTGAGGACTGAGAAGCTGAAAGAAAGAGAACCGAAGAACAAAGAGCCAACCATTAGCTACAGCTTGTGTTGTATCTCTATACCAAAGATAAACGTCAAAACCCATGAGATGAAGGAAACAATCATTCATAACCCACCTTTTGAGCTCATTCACATATTGATAAATTTTTCACTACAGTGGTGCAACAAGTGACTATCCCAAAGACAAATCCCAACACCGGGAGCATGTGGGACACTGTCACCTCTGTAATTCCAAAAAACTGAAGGATTGTATGTTTCTACACAGAGCCCAGCTGGGCAGAGAACTGACTGAGAGCAGCCCTGAGGAGAAGAACTCTGGAGCACTTTGGTGAATGCAAAACTAGACATGAGCCAGCAACATGTGCCTGCAGCTCAGAAAGCCAACCAGTCCTGGGCTGCCCCAAAAGCAGTGTGGTCGGCAGGTCAAAGAAGGTGATTCTGCCCTGATTCTACTCTGTTCTGCTGAGACCCCATCTGGAGTACTGCATCCAGTTCTGATGGCCCAGCACCAGATACATTGGAAAGATACAACCTGTTGAAGCTACTCCAGAGGAGGGCCCTGGGAATGATGAGAGGGCTGGAACACTACTATGAAAACAGGCTGAGAGAGTTAGGGTTGTTCAGCCTGGAGGAGAAAGCTCTTGGGAGAACTTACAGCAGCCTTTCAGTACCTTAAGGAGCTACAAGAGGACTGGAGGAGGCCTTTCACAAGGGCATGTAGCAATAAGACAAGGGGGAATGGCTTTAAACTTAAAGAGGGTAGTTAGATTAGTTATTAGGAAGAAATTCTTTACTTTGGGGGTAGTGAAGCACTGGAACAGGCTGTCCCATGCCCAGAAGAATCTAAGGCCAGGCTGGATGATGTTTTGAGCCATCTAGTCTAATGGAAGGTGTCCCTGCCCATGAAAGCGACGTTGAAACCAGGTGATCTTTAAGGTCCCTTCCAACCATAACCATTTGGTGATTCTATGAGACATCTAAAATGTATTTTTTAATACTGGTTTACTATCATGAAGAAAACTTGCAAAATCCCTATGGGATGGAAACATAAGTTCCAAGTGCACAGGCACAGTAATACCATAGTATTCCTTGGAGAGCTGGAACCCTAATAGAAAGGTGAAATAAAAAAAAACCAAACAAACAAAACAATAGCATTATTTTCTTCTCCAACTCGAGGTTTTTGAGTCCAGAAGAAGTATAATATGGGTTCCACAGGGCTCTTCAACATCTTCATAAATGACTTGGATGCAGGACTGGAAGGGATACTAAGCAAGTCTGCTGTCGACTCCCTCGAAGGCAGGGAGGTGCTGCAGAGAGACCTCGACAAATTAGAGGGCTGGGCAATCACCAACCATATGAAGTTCAACAAGGGAAAGTGCTGGATTCTGCACCTGGGATGGGCCAACCCTGGCTGTACATACAGACTGGGGAATGAGATGCTGGAAAGCAGTGCCATGGAAAGGGACCTGGGGGTCCTGGTCAATGGCAACTGGAATATGAGTCAGCAGTGCCCTGGCAGCCAGGAGGGCCAACCGTGTCCGGGGGGGCATCAGGCAAAGCATTGATCGAGGGAGGGGATTGTCCTGCTCTGCTCCGCACTGGTGCGACCTCACCTGGAATACTGTGGCAGTTTTGGGCACTGCAATATAAGAAAGATATTAAGCTGTTAGACAGTGTCTAAAGGAGGGCAACGAAGGTGCTGAAGGGCCTTGGGGGGAAGCTGTATGGGGAGTGGCTGAGGGCACTTCATCTGTTCAGCCTGGAGGAGACTGAGGGGAGACCTCATTGCAGTTACAACCTCCTCGTGAGGGGAAGTGAAGAGGCAGGCACTTATCTCTTCTTTGTGGTGACCAGTGACAGAACCTGAGCAAATGGTCTGAAGTTGTGTCAGGGGAGGGTTAGGTTGGATATTAAGAGGAGGTTTTTCACCCAGAGGGTGGTTGGGCACTGGAACAGGCTCCTCATGGAAGTGGTCACAGCACCAAGCCTGACAGAGCTCAAGAAGTGTTTGGATGATACTCTCGGGGACATGGTGTGGCTCTTAGGGATGGTGCTGTGCACAGCTAAGGGTTGGACTTGATGATTCTTGTGGGTCCCTTCCTTCCAACTCAGCATATTCTGTGATTCTGTGATTCTCTAAATTCTTACTATTAAGTTTTGTCCATTCAAAATATGTCTATCATTTAAACCACTTTCCTCTAGTTAGGATCAAATAACATTAGGAAAAGGAGCTCTGAAGTTAGAGGGATGAATTTTAATAACCAGAAAATCTGAGAAAAGCCAAATTCTACAGCAGAAAACTTAGGAAGTCAGGTTCAGTTAAAGAACAGTGCAATAGTTCATACCAAAGTAAGCATGAAATCCTCTTTCATATGACATTTTCTTTGCAGACTTGGCACCACTTCCACTTTTTATCCTTTTTGTAAGATTGGTAAAGAAAATATGCCTCGCCTATGATAGTTTAGAAAACACAGATCTGTAATTCAGTTAGCTGCTCTGCAATGGAAATTAACATTTCTGATCCCCTATATCCTCTAAAATTAGGCCTCTGAAAATCATAAAGGCAAGTGTCTTAATATTTTCTGATATCAAACAAAAGTCAGTAAGAAATGAATAGTATTAGAGTTTGATCCAAAGCCAAGTCAAGTAATTTTGATCTTTTCATTACATTTCAGCCTGCCTTGGTATAAGCCCTTAGAAAAACATGTAAAGTAAATGTTGAGGCTCTTTGTGGTTATTGCATAATATTGCAAGGTTCTTTGCAAATAATTTCCTTTTTCTGCATCTCAGTTCACAGCCACTGCCCGTTAAAAACCAAAGCATTATCAAACGAACAATCAGGCTGCAAGATAAGGTACATGTGCAGTTATCAGTATAGGCAGCATCACTGAGGGGCAGTGATTTGTGTTTGTGCTTGCATAATTATACACGAAGCTTGCTGAAATATGTTAACAACCCTGTATATTCAACACGTGGTGAGTGTAAACTGTAAGCATTTACCAGAGGACAGTACCAAGACTGGCCAGTTTCCTGAGTTTTAGGGCAAGAAATTCAGAGGGGAGGAAACATTGTCAAACTTCTCTATTGGCTGGAAAAGCTTACAGGAAGGGTGAAGACATTCGGAGAAAGAAATGTCTTCATTAACTCTTACTTGTTTTTCAGTACCTGCCTATCTATTATCTTAGATAAGCATGAAAATCTCTAACTGCCTATATCACAACTTATAATAACTGGAATTTTAATACTGCACTCATGTTCAAATATAATCAAACTTTTCCACAGCGATTACTCTGCTACAGAAAGGTATGCACTGATTCTAAACTGAGAAGTGAGTTAGTTCTGGAACAAATCAAATTCAAAGAAGTCTTTTAAATGAAGGGAAAGTAAACATGTGCACGCACACATCTAATCAGGATAAAGGGGATTTCTTAGATGTCTTCATTTCCTGCTGCAGATGCAGAGGCTGACTGCTTATTCAAGATCACTGCTATTTATATCCTGTCTCTGCATCTTGGGAGAAAAAGCACAAATTCCTTCAGAACAAAACTGAAGTTCCTCTGGCCTGGGCCTGCTGAGCCCAGTCTCTCAGCAAACGCCTCATGTGATCATTTTGAACTCCTTTCTTGCTCGCTGGTGCCAACATATACATCACTCCATTCGTGTGGGTGAGCACGCTCCTAATAGCGCTGTTGCCAGTCTCTTTATGATGCTTCATTTCCATGGCTCCTCGGTGTATGCTCTTTGCTCTCCATCACAACTGTACAGTACAGAACAATTATTTTGGCTGCTCTCTTCAGTTTGAGCTGTTCCTTCCTTTTTTATGTGGGCTGAGGGCTGTTTTTTTCCCTTTTTTTCAATTGAAGAGCTTTGTTTATGATACCAGGTTTTGAATGAAGACTTTATAGCACACACCATAATTATAACAGCCCCAATGAACAGCACAAACTGGCATTTACAGCCGTAACACAGTGGTGTGCTTTTATGCCCGTGTAACAACTCCACTATATCAGCCTAAATATGCATCCACGCAATTCAAGCAAATCAGATCTCACAAAAACTGCTACTGCTGAATTGCAACTCTCTTGCAGGAATTCTTCCTATTCTCTCTGGTCAGTACTGGAAAATACCACCCAGTAGGTCAGGAAGAAGAAACTTCAGCAAGAAAGGAGGGATGGGCAATCACTCCCAAATACCAACACAAGAATTTCACTGCCTCTGTTTTGATGAGCATGTTGTGTGGCATTTTGGGCAAATAAGCAGAAATACTGACCATGTAATGTTCCACTCCCTATTTCAGAATTGCAGCTGCATAGCCTGTTTGAGCACCAAGCCTGCCACAGTGAGAATACATGCACTGAAGCCCAAAAGTCAAGCTGCCAATTCAAGCAGGGATTATATTGTCCAATAACCACCTCTGTGAATAAGAACAGGTTTGCTCAAGCAATAAAGTTGCTTGACAGTCTGTTCCTTGCTGCTCCCACAGCAGAAACACAGCTCCACACTGTGAACTGGGCCTGCTCCTCTGCAACCTGGGTGTGTAAGGGAGAAGTGTGGAGTACAGCAATGTTTCCTTGTAGGCTCTGCAATGGAGGGAGAGTAGAAATAATTGAAGACAAGAAGAAGGAGCTGAAAAACTGAAGAAAGAGAAAACACGTGAGAAAAGAAAAAGGCAGAGTAGGAAATCAAGTGCAAACAGGGTAGGAAGGCAGTGCTGTTTAACAAAGCACAGGAAAAGCAGGATTTCTGGAAGGTCAACCAGCTTGAATGATTACAATGCCAGACCACACGTAACTGTACTAGAGAAAAACACAAGAAAAATGGTTCATCTGAGTCATCACAAAAGTAAAATTGTTGCAGTTAACAGTAGAAAACCAAAAATTTAAGCTATATGCCAGTGCAGTGCCTTACGCTCAAAGCTTCAGAACTGTAGTATGCACAGGTTGCTTTCAGATATATTCCTGAAGGTGGTTTGGTTTTGTTCTTCAGAAATTCCAAGACTACTGCAGAATTAGTGTCCTGCTAACGCTGAGGGAAGTCATCTTCTCCTTTTATCAGTAACTAAACTAGTTCCTGACATTGCACTATATGATGAACTTCTCCATTCTTACACTTTTAGAATGATTTGCAAGCATTTGCAAAGCTCTTTTATTTAATCCAGAACTCCTACCTGTTACCCATTTTTTTGTTTCTTTTCTCAAGAATGGCCAGAATTCATTTTATCGGCATTAAGTGCTTCCCAGAAATAGCAAGAAGTAGGAAAGCACCTTTGAATCTTATTTTCCCCACCACAGGATCATGTAATTCATATAGAAGAGTATTATTTCCCAATAAGCCAATATTGGATAGAAACACCATCGTTCCAAATGATCCACAAAGTTCCAGAAGAGCAGCCAAGGGCAAAGAGAATTTCTGGGAAGTAACAGGACTGCCAAATACAGATGCATGTGTATTTCTGAGGAAAAACTAGAGAGAAAAATAAACAACCAAGGGACAGGAAAAAAAAAAGAAGAAGAAAAAAAGACAAATGTGATGTTAATTTAGGGAAACAAGTTTCCAAGACCACTGTTAAACAATATAGGATATTGCCATCAAGGGGCCCATGACTGGTAATCTCATGCTCACCACATGGCAAAGGACTGAGCTGAGATTGCTAATTTTTGAAACATGCTCAGACTTCTCATTTTTACAGACAAAGTAATACTAAAGAGCATGAGAAGGCTGACAATGTAGGTGCATCAGTAACACAGGCTAAAAAGAAGACATAATTTTTCTTAAACCATTATGAATTTCATAGCAGAATGATTTCACAGAGTTCACAGAGATAAGCCAGAGAAGGAGCACACCTGATCAAAGTTACTTGCTAGCACAAGAAACAACTCTTTAGTCTTCTTAACACAAAACATTAAACACTGATAATGTCAGCACTCATTGTTGAATTAGTAAGGTCAAAGGACAAAAATAACTGGATTTAATGAATTCTCTATGGCACCCACCCCTTTCTGGTGGGTTCTTCAACATCTTGTTTTTCTCTTCACATTGCACTCTGTGCTTAGCCCAAGGCAGTTGCGTAAGAGCCCTGACATTAAGAAAATATTTTCTAACATAATCACAGTTACCCTGTCTTTGGTGGAGACAGGTTATGGCAGAACAAAGTCAGGCTGATGCCAGTGCAAAACCAAATAACACAAAGGATTACTCCACTTTGCACTGGGATAAAAACCTAGAAGGATCTTCAGTAGGAAAAGTTGCCACAAACACCAGTACCTTTTATTTTCTTGGAGCCTCAACAGTCACATTTCCTCCTGCAGTGATAATTCCTAGAATTTATTTATGTATAAACCCACTGTACACCAAAAAAGGGTTAAGTTTCACTTTTACAAATTAGCTATCTATATTCAAATGAAAATAAACCTCCTAATTCACCACAGAGAAACCATCAAGATACTTGCTTAATGATCCCAGGAGCCTGTTCTCTCTGACTGTCTGCTGGTGCCATTACCTGCAATTCTTTATGGTTGTACTATCATCATCATCATCTATGGACTTAGTATTCCAAACATACCAGCTGCCCACAACTGAAGGGCTTTTTTTGCATTACCAATTATAATTGCACTGAATGCACTATTGGTTCTCTGACGTAAAAAGGAATTAAAAGAAAAAATCATCAAGCTTATTTTAACTTGAGAGAGTTGAACCCAGATGAAAAACTAAGTCAGTAACCCACAGAACCCACTAATTAATTACCATATAGATGTATATATCCAATCTAATGGAGATCAAAATTTAAAAAAAGTTACCCATTATTCACCACCAGATTCAATTACAGCTAGGAGAATAATTCCAGTTAACATATTCTCTGTGGGCTGGCTCACACCCAAGAGATGTTTCTTGGGAAAAAGCTCAGAAGCAAAATCTGGCTTGAAAACTGGAGGAAGACACCACTTTTGAAGTCTTCCCTCAAAAATCAAAACAAAAAAATCCCACCACCAACAAAAAAGTCCCCCAAGCCCCAGTTCTCCCCTTTTTAAGATAACTACTATTTTCTAGAGTAGGACATTGAGATTAACAATTTTATCCAACCAATCCTTCAGTAAGATGGACTAAATCAGCATTAATTTGTTAACCTTTGTAATACTTAATGTACTAGTGCCATATATGTCAAGCTAAATTCCAAACTAAATCCATTTAAGAAAATAGAAAAGAACGTTTCTTACCTGCTACTTTTTTCTCATAACTCTGAACTCCCACAGCTGAAGATATCCTGTCAAGTTAAAGAGTCTTCTTTTTTTCTTTTTGTTTAACCTCCCACTCTTAAAAGGTTTAATATTACCACATGGGAAAGAAGATGCAAGGAAAAACTTGCCTGATCTGTCAATGGTTACATGCCACTCCTGTTAGTCAGCTTTTGTATCAGCTTGGGTGGATATTGCAAGTAACAACAGGGGAGACAACCTATTTTCTAACAAGAACAGAAACACTAAGAATATGCCAGAAAAAGCTTGCATTTTAAAATACAAAAAGAGCATATGGTACCAGCAGCATGCAAAGGACCAGAAAATACTACAGTTTTAAGTATATTATATATAGGTTATTTTTCATGTGAAGTCAATTTAGGTCAAAAACCATTCCGTGTGTTGGATTTTCCAACAAACTATAACTATATACAACAGCTACAGGTATGAATACCCACCTAAAATAAAGACAGTAAGCTACTGCTTTCACAAGACACTGGCTAAGGAACATACACACATTAGGCATTGTTAGCACATACTAAAGCTCCTGCACATTTGGGTTGTAATTGCAGTATACTTTACCTGTTACTCAAAAGCTTATTCCACCTAGGTGCAAATAGTGAGTGAACAGCAACATTTACTTGCATCCTCCTTTTACTCTACAAACTTTCACTCACGTGGTCCGGGTGTGACCTGTAACACTCTTCAGAACCGTGCATCCCATGCTCTTGCTGGTTTGCACTTTCCCACTTTATAAAAAAATAACACTGAATTTTGAATAGAATAGGAAGATTCAGGGTTACTAGCACATTTTAAGAACTCAGAGTTGCTTTAGCAATACAACTTTCACAATTTACCATTATAAATATGTTAACAAGTTTCCATTTAAAAATGAGTCATCCCATCCCACTGGAGTAAGAAAACAGAACTTGTCAGATTCAGATTGTCAAGACTGCACAATTTTAATTTAACTCTAAAACACAGAATTAAACTAGTTTTAAGACCAAGAGGAAACAAAAGCCCTTACAATAATTTAGTAGCTTTTGCTAAGTAAATTGTCAGATCTAATTCAAACGAACTGTGTTCCATTTTCTAGTTTTTGATTCATAACGTAGGCAAAAATCTGACTCATTTTTACAGATGAAATTGTATGATGGCATTTTAAAAGTACTTCAACTTTGTGCTATAACAAATGTCAGCGTTCTAAGTGTGGAAGATCTCTATTTCCTCATAGTGAAACCATTAAATTAGACCAAACTTTATAGTACCAGAAAAGCTACAATAAAGGCTTGGAAGAACAGCTATAAACTTTAAGGATTTAATATAAATTTATGAGACAAAAATATCTGAATAGAGAACACTAAGCAGAATCATTCAAGTGTGGGACTTCACAGTTCATTCATGTAGTCCACATTCATGTTAAATACCCAACAGAACATCATTATTGCCTCTTTTTTCCTCTCCCCTAAAGCAAAGACTAAGCAAATCCTTTGCTTTTATAATACACAAGATCCATGTGAGTTTGCCTGGCATGCTCTCAGTTCACTTGTAGTTTAATCCTTTACTAATTTGTCCCCACCTAACATGTGATACCAAAAGGGGTGATACCACAACCAGCCAAGATAACTTCAAGTGGAAACTTGTCAACAAGCTCCCAGAGCTAAAATTGAAAACATGGATCTCAAACTCCTGACACCGCATGGAAAATACAGTAATTACTATGGATTCAGACAACTCATTCATATTCCTCTACAGTCACAAACAAGGCAACAAAACACTAACAGCTGCACAGGAATAATACTTAGAGGTACAACTTACAGGCCTGCACAAACCAGGTATGATGGGAAAAGCCAGACTGAACACCACAAAGAAAAATCACCACTTCTACTCCATCAGAAATTATTTGAGCTTTTAATGAATACTGCAGGCAAAGAAACTCAGGTCTCCATGACTCCACTCATATTAAAAAAACCCCACCCCTCCCCCAAGCTTTGACAAAGAGGCTGTAAGTAGTTAAAAAATAAGGGTGAGGTTTTGTCAAACAATTGGAAGGTACATATAAAATAGGAAAATAAAAATAAAATCCATGTCTGCTGCCCTTTTTTTGAGCAGTTAGTACTGAAGATTGTTAATGCTTGGGCCAAATCCAAAAAAGAGGTCAAAAGGGAAGCAAAACCAGCAAAATTTGCTTGGATATATCTCAGTTAGAAAAGATAGGAACAACTGAAGAACTATTAATGAGCCTGTTGAATGGAAAGTGTGTTGATTAAATACAGCACGGGCAAAACCCAGGTGAGACTTATTTAAAAGAAAAATATTATTTGAGCTAGTCCTTTACAGCACTGTCTCATAAATTAACTAAAAGCTTCTAAAAAAAATATTTTAACAACTCACACCTTAAGACACAGAAGATGTTTACAGAGGATGAGGTAACAAATCCAAACAAAATTTGATAAAGCATTAAAATATAAAGCATATAATTAACCCTTCATTTATATGTATTTGATTTAGTTCTAAGCTACTAAGACTAGAGAGGGATTAGGAACTGAGAGAGCTTGTAAAAAGGGACTATAGAAAAAGGTGAAAAAAGATTGCAAGAGGAATACAAAGGCTAGACAGGAAACTAGGGAATATTTCAGAAAAAAAAATGAACAAGGGGCATGAAAGAGTAATTAGCATAATCAGTTTACTGAAAAGGTAAACCATTCCCATATATAATTTTTCCAAATACTACAAAGAGACAATGAGACTGAAAAGCATTTCACTGAAACCTGAAAATGCTCATACAACATACAGTTGACTTTCTTAATGTCATTGCCATAGCCGGTACATGCTTAGATCCACCTAATTAAAAACTAGGTATTAGAAGGTAAAACCTTACATTCTCTGCAGAATTCACTCATGAAGCTTAAGAAACAGCCCATTGTGGAGTCCCTCTGTAGGTAGATTGTAAACAACTGGTACTTCTCATCAACTTCCTAAGGAAAAATTCTATCTTCTTAGAAGATAGTCACAGATAGGTGCTCTTCAGGATAATGCATGATCATGTTGAATTGCTCTGATTCACTGCTTTCCTTCATTAAGCTTTACCAAGCACAAGTATCACTGCCCAAATTTTAGTTAATGCACATACAGAAAAATACAGTTTTTAATTCAAATACAGTTGTCAATTCGGAAAACTTTAGAAATAAGATTTCAAGAGCGGTGGGAAAATAGTAGATGCGTAGAACTTCAAAAATTGTACTTGCCCCTTGGATCTGAGCAAGACTGCAATTCATTCACAGAAGTACAGTGCAGTCTCCTGGCAGTGTCATGATTAACCCCAAAGCATGTCAGACAGTGCTGGTGTCTGCTTAACCTGCACTGGAGTTATGCACAGAGGTAGTTGTACTACTACTGGCTGAAGTACAGAATAGGTAAAGAATGTATTTTAACAGCAAAAAGGAACCAGGAAACAGGTCCATATTGCAGTTTTCATTAAAGCTATCAACGGACTTAATTATCACAGAAACTAGAAAGACAGAGCCCATAAGATACTGCCTCATATCAAAACTGTCCTCTGCAGTCACAGATGTTTCCTTCTTAGG
Organism: Oxyruncus cristatus; assembly: GCA_013399855.1. Taxonomy (NCBI): domain Eukaryota; kingdom Metazoa; phylum Chordata; class Aves; order Passeriformes; family Cotingidae; genus Oxyruncus; species Oxyruncus cristatus. Next base: position 461,329 of record VXAY01005478.1, read on the forward strand.
CCCCACAATTCCAAGACAAACAAATTAATTATTCACTCTATTTCACCTTGACAAAGTAACACCAGGACTACCACCCAAGGATAAATCCAGTACTCCATCATGACGTAATACCTTTTTTATTACAATATCCAAAAAACTGAGTATGCAAGATTTTGAGATCTCATGATCCCTTCTTCAATCTCAGGAATGTGCCATCTAAAGACTGTATATTTAAACCATAAAGGACTTTAAATGCAAAGAAAAGAGAAAAATGCATTTTCTTCATAAACATTCTGTGTCTCTTCCTACCAACCACATCATCCTCTGTAAAACCCGAAGATTTCTTTCTGTAAAGCAAATATATATATAGTGTTGGTAGCCCACCCCACCCTGTCCCAAGATCAGTTTTTATTAATCTTCTGTATTAGTGTCAACAATCAGCTACAGATACATATTACTTTGAGAATTAAATACATAATCGTTTAATTCAAACAAGCAGAAGGGCAAGAGGAAAAAGCATTATGTGGATGGCACATTTGGTTGTAGATTACCAAAACATTCAGCCTTTACGATTCATTTATTCTTTCTCTAGTAATCAACTTTCAAATAAAATTTCTCTTTGTTGCAATTACAGACCAAAATACACTAGATAGTTTTCTTTTACTACAATCTTACCATAGTAGTTTAAGAAGTACTATTACAAAATGCTTTTAATTAGTGTACTCTTCACAAAGAGTCAGAGAGGCAATGTAATAGCAGAGTACAGTGTAAAGAGTGCTTCTAGGAACTAGGAATTTTTGTAATATCCTACTCGGTAAGCGATATAGCTACAGAACTCACAGCCACAACTGTTATGTCTACTCTCTCTCACTTAAGCAGCTGCAGCTTCAGTGCATTCAAACTGTGCCCGATGTCTCTGAACGGAGAGTTCTGCCTGCGTGAGCAAATCTGAACAGATTAACACTGGTTTGAATTGAAAACACCCCTCCTTGATCTGAGCTAACTATGTAAACGTACACAAGAGAGGGGAGTTTTGAACTCAACCGGGAAAGTGAGTGCTCACCACGGCCACCCAAGGGAAACTCTCAACCTGAAGAGAGGTGGTCGGAGATTAACAGAACTGGAACACAAAAAGAGGCAAACGAACAAACAAACAAAAAAAAAAGACAAACAGCAACTGACAGAGCAAACACTTTAGAAAGAGCCTATTCCTTAAGCCTGCTTCAGATATTGCTCTGCTCTATAAAAGTGAATTTAGGACCTAAGGCTTGTAAGTTATAAGAGGCCCAGGTGGCCAAGTCCATCTTCAACGTCACTGAAGTGCTTTCACAAGATATAGCTTTTCCCCGTGTTCACTGGTGAAGATGGGCGCCTTTTTGTAGTGTTCCACCAACTCATCCATAGTATTAAAGCGTCGCTGCCCAATACAATAGACATTGTCCACGAGCTGCACCTTGAAATGTTTGTTCTTCCCCGATGCCTTTAGAGATACCGAGAAGTCACTGGGCTGTTGAGAAGAATTCAAAAAGAAAAAAAATAATTACATAAAAGTGAACAAGATTAAGTCTTAATTTTGTGGTTTCAAGAATGAACCGTGTCATACAGTTGATGGTAATTTGTCAGTCTTTGTTCCACAGCTCAGTGCTTTAGCTACTTAAGAAACCCAATAGCCTATTATTCAATAAATAATTGCCATTGTTATTAACGTGCGCAGTTAAGTCAGTTAAGTGAAAGCTCCCCAGATGCAGTCTGAAGTTGCCAATTATACAACTAAATTGCAAATATTATCTTAGTTACTCAATCTAGAAGCACGAGAATGCCAAAGAGAAGGGAAAAACTTATCATGTATGCCTTCCTTGCTAGAGTGCCCTGGAGAAAGCAATTCTTGCAATATTGCTTGGGTGAAATGAAGAAAATTCCCGGTATCACTTCTTTTAGAGCCATGACCACTAGAGGGCTGTTCTTGCTTTGCATTGCAAAAGACAAAAACACATTCACCTTTTATCTTCATTAACACATGTATGGGGAATCATTTCTTCCACTGAGTACACCTTCTTTGTAAAAAAGATAAAGCTATAGAATAAAAACACAGCAGAAATCTCACCATCACACCCCAACCAAAAAAGACAAAATTTAAGCACTAATAATTAAGATATTCAGAACAGAACAATTTCTCATGATAAATCTCTTCATCTTGGCAATCAGTTGCTTTAACAAAGAGAGCGCTGTCATCCAAACAGCCAGGATGAGACCATTCCATTTTCTGCTTCACACGGCACCACAGGAGGGTGGAAAGGACACATTGTCCCTCACTTCCAGCTGAACTCCTTCTCTAGCCATCAGCCACTACTGGCTGGTCACAGAGATAGTGTAGAAGCCTGGGCAATAAGGATTTAATGTGTTGCTGTGCCTCAAATACTGATGACCATTCAAACAGGCAAGTTAGAACAGAATGTGGCTGGAAAATGGGGATGTACAGCTGCACATTTCTGTGGCCAACTTCCCTGTTTTGGTCCATGGAGACCGCACAACACAGAACAGTGCCGGCGCAGCAATGGGTCATGGAGCAGGCAAGTCCAGTAGAGGGGGATCAAGATCACCAAAAGACCCTCAAAGCCCCCTCCCCCCCCTTTTTCCCCCATGATCCATTTCCAGAAAGGCCCAGAAGAACAGACTACACATGCTAACTCATTTATATGAAGAACAAGAAACCTAATTCCAGGGTGGGGAAAACTTACTTAGAATAAGCTACCCACACAAAGCCTTGGTGATGCAACCCCCCAGATCCTGGACACCCTGTCGGTTGGATTGACGCCAGACCTAGGACTAGTGTTCTCCTTTCTTCTCCTATCTGATCTCCCTTTCACTTTCTCTTTCTCTTCATATCTTCTATTATTTCTCTTCCTGTTGGAAGGCAGGAGCAAAACATACATGAATTTCTATGCCAAGCGTGTAGCTTGCTAATAAAACTTCATGAGGTTTTTTTGGATCCTTCTGGTTTTTACCATTCCTTTTTCAATGACAGCCATCTACGAATCTCGGGTTGTCCCTTCCACACAGGACTGGGATGTGACAGATGGGAGTATGGGTTTGCCTTGTGATAGGTGGATGGAGGCAGGTGTCACTAGCCACGAGGAAAACATAAAAAGCAAACACTAGAGTTTGTAGCAAGCACTTAATGGAGATAAGTAATGCCTGATGTGACTGTGGAGGTACTGCTGCAGGGTCTCAGCCCACTGAAGGCACAGCTTCAGGCACAAACCTGGCACATTGAAGGCATGTGCCAGGCTTCAGACACAACCCCCTGCCACACTGCTGCTCTGGTTGGGCCAGCACTGCAAACCTGAACTTGTCCATGCTAAACGAAAACCACAAGGGACCATCTGGTTCATGGCATTGCCTTAGGAAACACCCTGAGCACAGCTGTGGCACTGCAGAGGACAGAGCAGGGGGCTCAGGAGCCCTCACATGTTACTGCTGTCACCAGACTTTGGCTCACAAAACCACAGCCACCGAGTCCTCTACACGGCATTTGCAGGGGTCAGATACACATCGAGTACATACCCAAATAAGCTGTAAGACAGCATTTTCTTAGGCGTGCTGTCTTTGCTTCTGCAATAATGTGTGTCTGCCCTACACATCCCTCATGTTCTGCCTTATCCCAAAATCTCATTCCTTATATCTTCCCCCTCACCTGTTTTAGTTCTAATGGTTTCTCTGCCTTCCCTCTGACTCCATGTGCCCTGCCCTCAGCAAACAAAGCTCCTGTGTGCCTGTTGATCTGGCTCTGGTCTGCCCAGACTCGCACCTTGGCTTTGTTCAGCAGCTCTTCCCCTCTGATACTGCTCAAGGCAGCAGCAAGCTCCCCACATCTCTGGACTAATGCTTTTCTACATTCCAGATCAACAAGCATCACTTCTTTAAAAAATGTTTATGTAACACCCATAGAAGAATTAATTCTTCCACCTATAACCCAGTGTCATCATACCTTGACTGGGTCAGGGTAGGCTCCGTCAGGAAGGCTTCCTCTGGCATTGAGCAGCCACTGGCTCAAAACAGACAGAACACTCTCCATGTCTGCCAAGAGGAAAGGACTGGGGAGCGTGGGGGAAAGTGATGGAAAGAAATGTGCATAAGAACATATCATTGGGATTTCCAGTGCTCCACCCAAGACATGTTTTGTGCCCTGTCATCCATCCCTAACTCCAAGTTTGAAAACACATTTTAAGCTATTTTAAGCCAGCTATCTCTGATATTAAACCCCTGCCTCAGGAGCATCACAAACAAGCCTGCACAGAGCTCACACCAAGACTGGTCTATTTTCAGCACTTACCCCACTGGGTTAAAGTTAACCCGGCTGTACCAACACTGTGCTGTGGTTAAGGCCCCGAATACAGTGTGGACAAACCCTCTGGCAGTCATAACCACAAAGGCCTAGGACCTGTTCCAGTGGACATCACCACAGTCCCGAGTAGAAGCCATTAAACAGTAACAAAGGACAGGCCTGCACAAATGAAGTTCTGCAGGAGCTCTGGGACTCTGGGCTCACAGAAGAGAAATTTAAGGCATGGGCTCCAAGGCAGCATGCTGATCACTGTGCTCTGAACACAGGCTACCAGGCAGGTCTGGAGGGTCTCTCCAAGGACAGCACTGAGGGTGACACAGCAGATTAGCTGTTTAGGATTCAAAAAACAAGAACAAGTCTTGCTGACTAAGTTCTGCTGATTCCATGTGTGACGCCTATGCCGAACAAAACCCGGTAACCAAAAGGTCCTCATTTAAAACAGAAGAATTTACAAATGGGAAGTTCAATTGGACCTCCGATCTACTGTCCTATGACCCAGGCACTGGCCAGACTTAGATCTTTACAAAGTGATCTACACAATACACTAAATACTATTCATGCCATTTTAATTATAACTTTATTGAATGAACATTCTCCTGAACTATTGCCTATTCTCCCCAGCCCTGGAGCTGCTAATTAGATTGATACATAAATAGAAGACATTATCATGACTTATTTTCTGCAGAATATGTTACAAAGTTTATTCTTTCCATGATCTGATTTAATTAAAAAAAAATCTTTAAAAAGCGGAAGGGCTGATCTTACTCTTTTGAGAGTCATCATCCGGTGCAAGGAGATGGAAGAGCTTGAACAGCTGTTGCAAAAATCCTGAAACCCTTTATTGGTCTCAGAGTAGTTACTTCTACAGGATTCAAGTATGAACAGCAAAAGCAATTGGACTTGTATCTGTTTTTATTTTGGTTCCTTCCCACCCTAACAAACACGCAAATTCATTAAAAAGACTATTAAAAAAATCTCTAAATAAACTATTGCTCTTAACATTGCCAATTCAAACTATGCTGGTTTGATGCAGTTTAAATTGGTTCCCTGCTGACCTCCTTGGATTTACTTCAAGTCTGTTTATTTTATTTACTGTTTAAGCTATTTTGTTCCAACTGCTGGCCAGTTTTTCTTCCTTTTTTATCTTAAATTAATTGCTACATTTGAATGTTTGCACACTAACTTTGCCAGGAATAAAAGACGTACACTAAATAAAGGTACATCAGAAGTAAGATTTAATCCCTGAAATCTATAGAAGAGTTGATGATTCTGCAACAGATTTACAGAGCATAGCTTCATGACAGGGAACCTGTGAATATTTCTGCACCATCATAATTGGAAAAACCTAAACCTGAAGTTAAATCAATTCCTGAAAGAGAAAATTAAACATTAGTTGTAATACACCTGCAGCCCTGCAGTCCAGGTGTAGTACTATTTTCCGTTGTTTCCGATTCCTTTAACTCTTGCCTATAACTAAGATGAGCATAAGCTAGGTGGTGCCTACAGCATGAGGAAAACAACAGGTAGGAAGATGTTCCTTTTATTTCTTTGGTCAGGACCTTCATTATCTTTAAAAAAAAAAACCAAAACACACAATTGAAAACTCTATCATGAAAACAAGTTATAAAGCAACATAAGAGAGAGAACAAGTGAAACAAGAAAAGAGAGTTCCTTCTATTTGAGAATTAAACAATAATTTTGTCATAAATGGTAAGGTTGTGACAAATAGCTCCCTCTGAAAGCCTTTTACCGATCCTATAACTTCTTTCAAACTTTTTTCTTTCAGTCCAATTCCATTTGGCAATGCCCTTTCTCCAAGAAAGATATTCTCATGCACTTATTCCTCGAACTACTCTAGACCATTTGAACTCCCATCTGTGAGCCCTCCCTGGGGCTCCACAACTCCTTCCACTTCTATACCCAGGTTTTCCCTCACTCCTCCTCCTCCTCCTTCAGTCATCCATCTGAAAAACCTGAGCCATATCCGAAAGATCTAAGGTTAGTCTGAAGAGAGACATCTGGGAGTGTTAATTCCTTTTCCTACCCCTTCTACCTCATTTGGATATAACCAAATACTCTTCTCCCCATGTAATGTTTGCCATGTTATGAAATCATTATTACACAGGTCAGAAACATGAATTGGTTCCACTGATCTTCAAATATAGCTCTAATAAGATTTCTGTTCTTCCATTTAAAACAAACGACTAAGATATTTCCTGTTTTCAAAGAAAAACTTTCTCCTCATGTCCGCTGCACTCATCAATCACTGCATGTCACAGAACATGACCAATGTTCATTTTTTAAACAGTTGTCACACTTCCCTGCTTCTATCCAACAGCTGCAGGATTAAAACCCCAGGAAAATATGGGACCCTGAATGCTACAGAATTAGCACCTCAAAAGAACCATACAAACTCTCAACCTGTACCTCCTCCCTCTATTGTCACTATTGCTGGACAAAGAACACAGAAACTGAATATGATCTCAAAGAACTGACACAAATCCAGTCACACCTGCAATCCTCAGTATCATCTTAATACACCTACAATTGTCAGTATCATCTTAAAACTATACCCTGAAACTCCATTTTGGATGGATTTTGATAATTTGATAGCTGTGATGCTACCAGTAGAAGGCAGTCATTACTTCCTGATGAATAACTGCTCCTGAAATCATAAAAAAATTTGCACAGCTCACTTCTGCTAATAAACAGAACTAGTCTGAGAAAAATAACACCTTCTCTGCTTCATGAGAAGACCTCATAGGACTACAAAGCACTGGTGTTTGTCTAATCACCAGTTTTGCACCCACCCACAGTGGAGGGCAAGGGGCCCACAAGTTCTGACAGAAGCTCCCTTTGAAGCCTAAGGGTGTCTGCAGCAAAAGCTCAGAAGCTAGAGATGACACACTACTGTTTCCTGTCAGCTACAGCACTAGCAAGCATACTTGTTTCCCAGGGTGAATCTGAACAAAACAATCCTCTTCCACCCAAATTTGCTTCTCTACTTAGTGAAATCTGAGATCTTCAAAGCATGATGATCACCCACCCAGCCCAGGCCACCAGTGTCAGCCAAGACCTGTTTGTTGTGTTTTAGCAACTACACAGAGAGAACAAAAATCTGACTGCTAAAGAGCCTGCAATTCAAAATGGGTAGGAAGGTGCTGTACAGGGGCTGCATAGTTTAAATCTACATTTTTTGTTTAGCAGCGCTACTTAAACAAGATAATCAACTTCATCAACCTAGCAGCCTGCAAGAGAAAGAACAAATCAGGCAGTATTTCTAACTAGGCATGTGCCAGTTCTTTTAGATCTCCAAAAGTAAGGTGACATTATCTAGGTGTAACAGAGGCAAAAATGTTATCAGTAGGTAACTGTGCCTGTTACATAAACCATGGGCTTAAATGGTTCAAACAAGTTTATGGTTCTAATAATAGTGTTTCGTAATTAATGAAGATTATCAGGCTCCTAGATATCTTACAGAGTTCATCTCAGGATATTCTCCAGTATGGCAACATCCCTCAAATGTAAGTGTAACTGAGGAGAATATTTTTGGTTAAAAGAATCTATCTGTGAGACAAACATCTGGTAAGTTAAACCTAGAGAAACATTGTAAAATCTTGCAACTACTAACACTTAAAATGGAAAAACATGACAGTCTCATCAAGAGAATACAGAGTAATGCAAACCTTCCTCTATACAAGGAGAGCTTTTCATAACTCAGTAACAAGAGCAAAACTCAAAGAAATGTAAGGAAAACTTTTATACAGATGAATTTCTGTAACTATGGTGATGGAAGGCTATAGAAAACCCTGAAAGAGGTCAAAAATCAGGCACAGAATTAACAGGATGATTCACAGTTTTATCTACAGGCCTTTTCAGAAAGGAATAACCCCTGCATCCACAGCTTTAGTAGGTGGGTTCACAACACAATATAATGGTAAGTGCTGTCTCGTGGAAAGAGCAAACTGGAGAGCTGACAACTTGGCTCTGTTCAGTCTGGTCTCTCTAATCAAGATCTTTTGTTTGGATTCTGCAGACACTCCTGGTGACTTTAAGCCACAGCATGAACACCCTCTGTAGTCATGCATGTGAAATACAGCACCCTTCAGGAATTTAAGAGTTATTGCTAAACTCTTCCTTCATTCCATCCATAATAAGCTTGAAATAGATTTTTTTATGATCTTTTTCTCAATGCTATCAAGTATGCCCATTCACTTATATCACTCTTGGCACTTCAGGGAAAAAACTAGCAATCCCCACTGTTTTATAATTCACATACATAAACAAACGATATGACGATATGATACGTAAAGATCACAGCAGACAAAAGTTTGAGATGCAGTAAATTATTCCTTTAAACCTAATAAAAACTAAAACTCTCAAATAGTACTAAGACGAAGGGGGCGTTTATGTGAATAACTACGGTTTTCTCATTGCTAAAACAACCCCCAAATACAGGACTTGCAAGACCTGATCAAGACTAGAAAAATCAAGAAAAAAGGTAAGTTCCTCAATTCCGCATATTTTTTTTGTGGGTGCACAAAAATCTTGCTGTAATATGAATGCAGTAAATTTTCTGGGATTCCAGGAAATATTAGATATGGGAAACAGTCTGAAGACCCAATTCTGAATTAATCTTTCTGTGCTCCACAAACAGTGTTTGCTCCCTCCGGCAACAATGCAGGCAGCAAATTTGAAACTGCTTTGAATACAAGCATTCAGGGTTATGACGTCATATTAAGCTACCATGTCTTCTGTAGAGTAAATTTGTCAAGGAGAGATGCCTGAAATGTAATCAGACAATACTGTATTCAGATAAAAATATCTGTGACTGTTACAGAATTGTACTTTGTCAATTTTGTCAATGATATATATGACGTAAGATTAAAATCTGTCACCTTTTCAAAATCACAGTCAAAGGATAATTAAATGTTGAGTGCTTTAACTGTGAAGTCTCTGGCCTCAGCATACATTAAAGTCCTTTCAGATGAATTTTAAATTTGAACTTTCAGAATTACAGTGAACCATAATCAGCATTACTTATATCCCTCTGATGTCATCAAGGCTCAATTTACAATGCATATGAGCTACTGACTTGACCCTCTCTGTTGTATATCATAATCTTACCTAGATACAATAATAACTTTACCTTATTACAACCTAAATGATCTAAGTAGATCAGAAATACATTAAAATGGGACTTTAACCAATAAAGAACCTATGTAGTTATTCAATTAAAAGAACAAAATGGACCAATCCAAAGACTATTTGAAATAAGCTTTAAGATCAAATTAATAACCAAATTTTCAATTAGCTAGAACTACTTTATCTTGTAGCGCTGTAAATTTGAGGATTGCATGAGAAACACAAGAAAAATCAAATGGAAACTTGAAATGTTTACTTGCTTGTCCAGTAATTAAAAAAAACCCCTGGATAATACAGACCACAGCTGTGAAATTTCAGTGTAAATGCCACTGCATTTCACTAACAGGCTGATTCTCACAATCAGTAAGTGTATCGGTTGGTAGCTCTGAAGACTTGTTTGCTTCTTTAAGGGTGAAAAGACAGGGGATCTATTCACTGCCATGCTGGCACCCCACGCATGGGGGATTACAAACCTGCTGGGCTGAGCACCACTTACCGAAGATTCACTGTCTCTAACAAGGAAATCTCCTTCCACTCCCCTTTCGTTCAGGGCACATTCTGCTTGGTGTCGGGTAACGTTCCCGTAATACCATTCTCTTCCAGCAAACCGTCCGGTAGAAGATGGTCCTGTGTAGCTTATCTGAGGTGGATGGGAAGTGTTAATGGTAGGACCATCACTAATGATTACTACATAGTTTTTAGGAACAAGACCAATTTGCCCTCTGGAATTTTTACATTTCCACCATTCTGGGTCATTTTCAGGCTTTTCGATGACTTCCATTGTCTCCCCTTTTTCAAAGTTGAGCTCTTCTTCTGTGACGGAGCTGAACGGATACAGTGTCTGAACAATGTGGAGTACTTTGGTGCCCTGGCCGTTACTCATGGAAGCACCTTTCCTTAGGCTGAGAAAGCTGGGTGAATCTGCAGTTGCCTCCTCAACCTCCTCTACCACATAGTTCGAAGGAAACCAGCCGATCTGTCCGTTGTAGCTACCTCTCCACCAGCCGTCGCTGCACTTCTCCATGACAATCACTCGGGATCCTTTAACAAGGGACAGTTCATCCTCTCTCTCTGCAACATAGGCAAATTTCACGTAGGCTGGAATGTTAAGATCATAAATCCGGTCGGCGCTGCTGCCGTTGGATGGGTATTCTGCGTCTGTGCTGGGAGTGGGTGAGGCGTCTCTCGCACTCGTCTTTCTCTTGGTTTTTCCCAAGCCTGTTAACGACAGAAATGTAAAGTGGTCACTTGAAATGCTCGTCCCCAGACTGCAAACACTGGATTTGGTGACATGCTGCTCCATCACTTCAACAACACTGTTAAATGGAGATCTCTTCTGTAACACTACATAGTCAGGAAATACCAACACCTCTAAGAGATTCTCAGTAACATCCAGTTGATGCACCATTAGGTAAGGAGCAATTTGTGTTATAACGACTTCTATTCTCTTCTCACAAGTACTAGAGTTTAAACACACTTAAACACAGTGGTTTCTTCACTAGTAGAAAAGTTAGTCACGGAGACATTTCAGAGTTTGCTCTTAGGTATCTTAAAATTCCAGCCAAATGACCATACTCTTTAATTTTAGAGATTACTTTAATTTGGCTCAAACAAAAAGTGAAAGAAAATCTACAAAAATTAGCAAGCACAGAAATAAAAGCTAGAGTTTCTCTGCAGATTATGTTTTGCTCTCTTTGTTCTTCAGGCAGTCCCCAAGCAGGTACAGCTGCAACTCCTTCCAACTGCAATCCCCCCTCTGAAATCCACACCTCTTTCATCTACATGTCATCAGGTACAACAACAGCGTAAACCTGACAGTGAGGAAGACCATTTGCATATGTTTCTCTAAAATCTGTAAATTCTGATGTACTGTCACAGCTTTAATTATAGTGTGAAATACAATGCACAGAAGCAGCAACATGAAACACAGGGTTTCTTTTCTTAATTAGAGGAACCAAGCTAACGACTGTTTAACTATGGAATAAAAACTGCACAACACAGTGTATTTTCAAACTTTTGCAGCAAGGACTGCTTTAGCTTATACATAAACAAAACAAAAAGGGTACAAGTAGCCCTCTCCTGTAAAATTCGCTTATACAAGTTCTGAAAACAAAAGACAAAGTCTTAGTGTAACACAAACCAAGCAACACCAAAAATGTCACACACGGGGCAGAAAGCAAAACCAATACTGAAATAGGAGCATTTGTACTTTTCTCCATGGTCCTAGAGCCTGGCTGGCAGGCAAGATATTTAGTTGAGACACAAGAGCACACACACCGATTATGGAAGATTGAATGGAAGGAAAACAAAAAAAAGGTACTTCAGTTTTGTTTCTTCAAATCATCTGAAATAAGGAGATGCATGGTATTTAATTTTTAACAATTCAGTACTATTCAATCTCGACACTCCACTGCCAAAATGTATGTTTTAATATATATGGATATATATGTACTTGCATTTACTATGAGCATCTTCAGCAAAGCTGTTTGTTCAATACAAAACTTCTTTGCTTATTTCACAGGCTTATCTGTACAGCACAGACAAACAGTACACACACAAACATGCAGGGATCGCTGACCAGAAGGGTTAAATACATTAATTAACACAGTCTTATGGTCTCAGAAGATGGCAGAAAATTCTGATCATCCTAAAGTGTTTCCTGACCTGCCCCAGCGGCTCCTTGCTTCCTGTGGAAGCCTGCTACATCCTAATGTCATTCTAACTACATCATTTCAGCCGAGAGCCGGCAGCTGTACTTTCAGGCAAAATGAGGGAAAGGAGCTTATTGTACTGGGGAAGACAATCACAGGAAAAGAGTGTCCAAGCAAGCACTAATTGGAAGCTGGTCAGGCTCTGATCTCTGCCAAGACTGGAAATTTTTATCAGTTTAGAGATCATTTTTAACCAAAAGACAAGAATGTATCAGAACTAACAAGCATTAAATTACAGTGATATAAACAAACACAACTTTAGGGTTGTTCTGCCAAGAAAGGAGGGAAATTACTTGTAACTTCATGGAAAACAAGCTACTGTATTTCAATAGATTCAGTCTACATAAAGCCCTCCACTGCGACCGAACCTTGCAGATTAAAAGCTAAGGCTTTTATATGCTCTCTAATGAATATATACAGCACCACTTGGAATCACAGCAGAAGAACTAATAAAACATAAACCCCTCAGCAGATGATGAAGTAGCTGGCCAGGAGAAAACTAGTTGAAAATCAGAGCACAGAGATAACCGTGAGAGATGGGGATGCAGTGTGATAAGAGAATGCCATAAACTGAAGTATCTAGAGAAAAAAAATTGACAAACAGGTGAAAAAAACAAGTTTCGCAAAAAAACCTCAGAAGTCTGATAAAGATATCTAAACATTTAGCAAAAGGTTCTTTAGCTAAAAGCCCTTTCTTTCACTTGGAGTTTCATAAATTTCTTTTTTTTTCCCACAAGCCTTCCAGTTGTGCATCTGACATTGCAAATGTTCCTTCCTATCCTCCTCATTCAAAACAAATCATTACAACTTTGGGATAATAAAAATTAGAAACTTCACTATGTTTTTTTTTACCAGTAAAGGCAGCTGGAGTTGTTCAGTTTAAGCTTAACATTTCATGTGAACAAACTTTTTAAGGCTGACAGCATGGTAATGATTAGCCTTTTGCAACAGCAGCAATGAGCACTAAAAAGTATGTTTCCAGTTGGTTTACCAAAGTAACTAACTATGCAGAGACCTGCCTGCAGTCAAGCACAGTTAAAGGCATGCTAATTATCTAACAATCATTTTTTCTGTGAGGTTACAATACTCATAACTGTGTCTATGACTGAAGAGGAAACAAGTTGTTCCATGAGCAGAATGAAGGAAATCTGTTCCTGTTTTTCTCCTTATACCTCCTGCTGCACTATTCCTCCTCTGCCTCCTCCATCTCCCGCAGGATTTACAATAAGCCCCCCTACCATATGACTGCCTTCACATTCCCAAGTCTTTCTCATATCTCCAGCTCCCTACTGCCATCTCCAAACTGCCCTCAAAGCATACTTCATCTCCCCTGGTGCTGCCCTCCTCCCTACCTTTGCTGGGCTGGCCAGCCAAGCACAATGCCTGGCACACCGTTGCCTTTCAGCCGTGCCTGCACTGAGCAAAGAGCTGGGACTGTTCTGGCTTCTCCTTCAGTGAGGAATACCAACAGTGTGCCTCCCAGGCACAGAGTTGGAGAAAACTAGTTAGTTTATCTCTGCCAGTCTGTCAAGTTTGCCTAAAATTGGCTGAGTTATCAAGGGTGGACAGATGGACGGACGTTGACAGCTGACTGTGACAGCATGACTAGTGTAAGCTTCATTTCCTTAGGAAACAAGTCTAAAAATATAATTTAGTAGGAGAGCTGGTCATAGCTAAGCAAGAATAAAGTTAGGATTAATTTAAACTTTGTATATGCATATATGACAAAACTAAACTCCATTAAAAAAAGGAAAGTACAGTCTACATGAGTCATCTCTGAAAAGAGTAAACACCACCACTACTCACTACAAACAGAAATGTTCACTTACTACTATTTGTAAGTGTATCCCTACTCTTATGTCCGAAAAGAATGAAATCTATATAAAGGATTTAATGAAAAACAAAACATTCAAGCACTTCAAGAGTCATATTTAGAAAAGTCAAATATATTTGTGATTGCAGTCATAATTTTGGCATTTTTAATTGTCTTTGTTCTAACGAAAACTTACCGACTAGTGAAATACAACTGTATTTTTCCCATTCTGACTCACTGGTTACAGTTCACCTGAAGCCATAATCCTTTGTAACACAAATAGTCGTCATGAATGAGAAACCTAAAGCAGGAGATCAGCTTTCAAGTGAAGGGAAAAGCGTGGGAGCAAAAAAAGTATTGCAAAGCAGCAGAAAGCCTGTTTTATGTTACTGCAATTCATAGGAAGTAATACTGTTCACAGTTTACAACTAACCTACAATAAACTAGTTCATTTTCACTCTTGCAAACACATTGCCAAACGTTTAATTTTTAGGCCAATATATTGCTGAGATAAAGAAAAGAATTAACTAGTTAGCATCATTTCCAGAGAAGGGACCCACTGTGAACCCTCCTCTTCTATGCAGTGAAAGAAATCCTCTGGCCCCAAGTTTAGTCCTAGGGAATTCAGAAACATGCCAGTTGCATCACTATGTTCCCGCTTCCTTTCCTAGCTCGGTTGTGGCTCTAAATAATAGCTTATTTTTTCAGCAGCAGGCTGAAGACCAGTTTCCTATGAATTTGCTTCCTGCCTCTTAAGTTTCCATTGTACAAGGCCCAGCTTAGCACCCTTTCGTTACCATCGTGTCCCTGCAATGGCCTTCCCATTGTACCCATAAGGTCCTGCAGCTCCCACCTCTCTCAGTGCCCTCTCCCCACAGTGCTTCCAGTCTTACCATCTCGTGCTCCTTAGACATCCCTCGGAAACATCTTGAGCACCCCCAAACCTCAAAGTGGTGAAATTTCCTTCTGGTTGCTCTTCTTTGGCCCAATGCTGAGGTCGTGCCACTTCCCCTGCCCCACCTGTGTCTCCTGCCACGCTGGCCACGCTCCTGGCCCAAAGCTTGGCTGCCCGTCAGACAGCACAGGCGTCCTGACTGCCCAGACCTCTCCTGCTAAAAAAAAAAAGGTTTCTCCCTCCCTCTCTCTCTCTCAGTCCTGCTTCCAGTGAAGGCACTGAAACAAGGCTACACAGCAACAATCTTTATGAAAATTTGTTCATAGGATAAACAAGTTTAGTTATCTTCAAAACATTATCTTAATACATACTTTATGAAATACATACATACCACTTGTATAGAGAGGGATTTTTTTGCCACTAGTAAAAATTTGGATTCCATTTGCTAATGATGGTCTAATATTCCATACTATCCTTACGTGAAAAAGCCTATTTACAAAAGACACAATTTCCTCATTTTAGGAAGGCTCATTTGATGAGTCTTTCCATGTTCCTGTGAACTGGTGTCCTTGCCTGAAGCTGGTGGGTGACCACATTTGTATTTTTACTGCTTTGGCCCATCCCCAGAACAGACTCACTGATGTGGCTGCATAATAAATTCCTGCAGCCTTATCAGTGTTCATGGTTATTTTTTTTTATTTAAGTTCTGATTAAGAATAACATGAACTAAACACTGAAGGTATTTACAGTCAAATTGTCTAGCCACCTCTTCCCAAGACCACTCTCTAAATTTGTAACATCTCATATGTAGCTAAACTTTAAATAGACTAAATACAGCTGCATTTCTTTTCCAAAGGGATTTTAAGTTGATCTGATACCTTAGATTACAGAAGGTGGGAGAATGGAAAAGTCAGTATACAAAAAAGGTCATGCAATACCAAAAGCCAGATTCTGAAAAACAGTTGGCAAGTGAAAATAGTGTCATCTGAATTCTCCCAATCGATCTTTTCATAAAAATGTTGCAATACAAGAAAACTATATTTCTTTGAGAAACCATAAATGCAACACTAAAGTTCCAGAGCAGAATTCCTCAATTCAGAATTCAATGAACAAGGCCATACCACTAAATATGATAAATACAACTCTGTAAGAAGCTTCCAAAAAATTCTTATTTAAATATTAAGAGCAATTAAGGAAAGACATTCTCCTCCAAAAGAGACCTTTAAACTATAAAATCTACTGCAAAAGCAACAACAAAACTGTTTCAATACAACTGAGTTCTTGGAAACTACTTCCTCTTTAAGCGACTAGAGTTCTACGAAATGGTGTCCTTCCAATATCCTGTATCAACACTGGAGAAGTCAGTTTTAAGTCTAAATAAGCAGCTGGAAATACGAAAATGAATGCTGCTGAATAAAGTCGTTAGCTCTCCCCATGGCAATTAGAAAACGAACTTTTTGTACATTTCCATCTATTGTTATATTTACATATCTTAATAGATTCTTTTTCATAACAAGTCAGAACTGATTTTTGTATCATGTGTTCAACATTTTATGTTTGAAATTAGTTTTCCATCAGCTATTGTACATTATTACAAAGCCATAAATTGCAAAAAATTAACTTAAGCAAGGTAAGAGTCATCAAATAGATATCTTGAATCAATAGTGCATCAAATACTGACAGGCACTTTCTTTCATAGTCTGTTTACAAATACAACAAGTTTTTACTCAATTAAAAACTAAATTACACTCTATCATTTAGTCAAAACACAGGACCTGATACTAGAGCTGAACAGGACACATGTACAGCCAATCCTAAATGTGGGTAAAAAATCGTATATTTAATTTTTACCTCTCTAAACTGAATTCTGTAGATGTTTTATTTTTCTAAATTCTCCAGAAACTGACAGGTGATGTTCTGCCCACTTGGAATGGCAGGCAGGGCTAGCCAGGATCCCTGCCTTCCTGCCAGCCCCCAAGTTGCTCACACCAGCCATGCCCTCCCCAAACAGACTTGCTCTGCGTTCAGGTTAGACCCAAAAATCAATCCAGGATGTACAGCTTTATGAAAATCTGACTAATTGGCACGATTTTAGTAAGTCAAATGCAATGCCAGGTTGATTTTGGTGGGTCAGCAGGACCACTGTGGTGCTCCTGGGCCTGGACTGCAGTGCTGGGGTTATTCTCTCGAGGGTCGGAGCACTTCCCTCCTTCCATGGGTAATGCCCTCACCCAACTTCCCTGTTCACACCCAAAGGCAGCGCTTTCACATGATGCTCAACTTCAGCACTCGGGTTCACAGCTATCAGCTATCAAACTAACATTTAAAAACAAAGGTATTGAAAAGAGGAGGAAAAAGGGAGAAAATTCTGGGAGATGGTTCCTTCAGCTTCTGCCTTAAATCTTATCCATGCTGCCACAACCTCACACAGTCTGTCAAAGCATGGGTTTTAAACAGAACATGAATGACTATTTGAAAATTTATTTCTGGAAAAAGAAGAATTTTAAAAAGAAGTTTTGATTGGCAATATGAATTATCCAGTAATTGTTTTATATTACTGGCCATCCTTCTCTGAATTAAAAAAACAAAACAAGAAACCAAAACAACACAAAACAAAAAAAACCCAAACAACCCCCCCCAAACTAAACAAAAAAACCCCAAAAAACCCCAACAACAACAGGAAAAAAACACAAACCCCCTCCCCCAAAACAGTTATCTGTAAATTTTTTTGTAGAAATTTTAATGCATTTCAAATTATGTTCCCTCCCTCTAGAGTAAAATGCTTCTAAACTCTACAATTTCCTTTCTGGTTAAAAAAAAAAAAAATCATAGAAGCCACCACAAAGAGAATGAGTACAGTGTATTTTTTAATGGAAATATTCTCATTTTAAACAGTTTTTTAAAATAATGGGTTTTGTTCTTTACAACAACCCCATCAAAATTTAAATTCAAACAGCATTCCAGAGCGCTGAAAAATTTAACATTATTATAATCTATTAAAACAACAACTTCCATTAAACAGCTGAAACATCGAAGCAAAATGAGTTTGAGGCTGATAAATTTAAGGAGGTCAAACAAGCTAGGAGAACTTCCAATATAAATACCTAGAGTAAGAGTGTGTTCCAACTCTAAATAATACTTGTAATAGCTGAAAGAGCTAGAAAAAATATTTTTACAATAATTTCTGCTAAGCTCAGAGATGTATATAAAAATTAATAAATTTCAGCTGAAATGTGAACATGTTTTAGTTTCTCCAAAAATAAAAACAAATTTTACAGAACAGTTCTCCTAATTCTAAAAATCTTCAAAGACAAAGCAAGCAGAAATTCTCATTCAAGTTACTAATCAAATATTTTCTGTAAGATGGAGCAGAAACAAGCAGGTTTCTCAAAAGTCATTTTTATTTAGAGGTAGCATTTATTCAACATTTTAATCAATTTTTTATTTAAGACACTTAATGTTATTATTTTTCTTGTGCATTCTAATAAAACTGTAATTCCATCTGACTTCATACAGATACAGTTAAAAACAATGATGCTTTTTTGTTTACCAAATAACTTATTCATCTCTGAATACTAAGGCTCTGAATTGTATTGCATATTAATATGTACAGTTAATAAGTATGCAAAGTGTACAGTGCCTTTTTCATAGCAAACTAAAAATTGTATTAAGAAAGAAGCAATTAACTTTTCAGGAGAATTTTTCAGAAAAAAACCCCACCATAATGCAATGTAAATTAAGTAATTCATCCACCCAGTAGAGAGATAAACACATAACTTCCTGACAGTTGGAATGTCCCGATCAAACATGCATTTAGCTTTGTGTTATTTATTTTTATTCTTGTAATTTTAAATGAACTTGGTTTTGCTTCTTTATTACTAAGGAATTCAGCAGACTAAAGTTTCTTCTGTTACACAGAAAGAAAAAACAAACCTTTCTGAACATTTTCAGACTGCAACCTCCCACCTCTTTTCTTCCCCCTCCACCTACACGTCCAATTTCCAAGCAAATGTTCAAAAGCCAAGATCCATGTGGGATAGTCAGTGTTTCAGAAGCAACATATCCATCAACAGCACTCTTTAAAGGATAGTGCTATAAATTCCAGAAATCTTCAGCTGCATTTCTGATACAGAAATGAAGCTTTACAGATTTATTAATGACTTTTTGTATCTTCTTTAAGAAGCTCAATATCAAAAAAAAGCCAACTAGAAGAAACTAAAAAGTGGAAACTCTTCTCTAAATGTCAAAGTAAAATTCTGACATTTCCACAACCAGGTTGCTTTATCACTGTTTTTCCAATACAGTACAAAGTAGCTTCGAAGTTTTTCCGTGCATCAAACACTATTTGGTATGGAGGCTTCCGTAAGAAATCAACTAAACAACCATATTAAAAACAACTGCTGCATTAATTCTTGTATTTTACACTGTGTTAAATATGCCTATCTGTTGTTACGAAAGGTACATTCACATGCCAGTATCAGATACTGACTTTCCTGTACCCAGAGTATTTTAGAGCAAAAGATTAAAATGAAAGATGTAATAGAGGAACATATGTGGACAGAGACAAACACACGATCTGAAGGCTTTCATAAACTGCCTCATGTAATTTTTTACCAATGGCAAAATGAAGTAGAAGTCCAACTAGGTAAATTTAAATGGTCTTGGGATTTGAGTCCTCTGTGGAGTAGGAACATTGCTGTCTTGGTCTCAGATAGAGGGCATACAAAATGAATGGGGTTTCTCAAGACCTACGGTTCCAATTTCCACCTCCATATTTAAGTTGAAGCAGAAGTCTCTGCTTTCAAATATAAAGATATTTCCACCTACTTCATAATCTTATAAACAATTCACTCTTGATTTTGTAGGATGTCCTGATAAGAGAAAATAACCAGAACTACCTTAAACATAAGGCAGACCCATAACTCTAAGAACAGATTTATAAAGTATGGGGAGAAGGCACAGTAACCCTGTAGGACTTCCCAGAGTTTTCTGTTCCCTTGATGTAGAGAAGGAAAACTACACTGTTTTGCTTCTCCTTAACAAACACCAACAGAATATTGAAAAAGAAATCTCTAACATGCGTGAGGTGCTCCAAACTGTCTACCTCAGTACATACTCCTATCTCTCAGTAAGTATATCATAGTTTATGTGCCCTCTCCTCCCCCAGTATCTGATGGAAAGATGATTTATATTTATCTATCTCACATTTATATGAGGTATAAGAGGTGCACAGGGCAGCTCAGGATACAAATCCAACTTCCTAACATGAACCCACTCAACTTAAAAAAAATAAAAAATACAGCAAGTCCAAAGTAGACTACCCTGAATGCAAGATGATGACCCTCCAATTTAAAGACTCTTCCAAATAACTGAGATGGAATCATTCTATTTTAGAAACATGTGACTATAGTACTAACCTAGTCTTTTCAGTTCTTGTCTGCTCAAATTTTTTCTCAATTCTGTATATGAAAATCAAAGACTTAATAGGTGTTACAAACAGAGATTGAAGTTCAGATCATCAAGCCCAAACCTGAACAGATAAACTACAAAGCAGTAATTATAACTGCTTATATTCTCAACTCAAAGAAATGTATTAGAAGACAATGATGCAAATATTGAATAAAGGGCAGTATCTCAGCATCAAAAAGCTCAAGGTAGTCCCTCCTGAATATACCATGGTTGAGGTATATTGAGGTTACTGCGCTTTATTCCAGTTGGCCCATACCAACACCAAGCATGGTATAAAGCCTTAGCAATTCTACCATAAGGCCAGAATGCCTATGCTATCCTATCCTAATGTTTTCAAACATTAAATTCCTTGTTACAAGAAAAGAAAATCCAAGGTATTTATTACATTGTTTTCTTTATAAACCTCAGACCTCCTTAGAAGCCTGTCATAGATACTACAATTTTATTCAAAGCTCCTTTCAGGAAAGGGAAAACAAACCAAATACCACCTTTTCTTTACTAACTTATTCTCTGAATTTCAAGGCACATAGCTTCATTAATCAAGGGCTCTCAGGTTATTTGCAATTATATACACGAAACCAGACCTCTCCGCCTCTGAAGGGGAAGTAACGGGGAAATGGCTCACTTAACAAAACAGCCTGTCTCTTCTGAGGTTTAGCCCTTGCAGCCAAAACACAAAACCCCACAACTCACATTCAAACCAAAACAATTTCTTTCATAGATTAAAACTCAATAATTAACTAGCACATACTAGAATAATAAATTTATCTCCTGTTCTGGAGAACAATTTCCTGAACGAACAATTACAAGAATATCTTACAGGTTAGTAGATTGGTAGAACACATATACAAGAAAAATTACATTTTCACTACATCAAAATACATTTTCCCTTTCTTTTTTTTTTTCACTTCCCATTTTCTTTAATTTACAAAGTCCCAAAGACTGTTAAACAGGTGTGATGGCAATGATTGCATACAATTTAGATGGTTTACAGCCTAAGTTCGAAATCAATTTTCTAGTGCAAAATACAGCTACAAATAGTAATCTATTAGAAAGAGCACCCCTAAATGTCAACCTGCCTAACCTGACCAGCCATTCCCATTAAGAGCAGTGTCTGTCCAAATGCATTTGCTGAGACCACAAAAACGAATTGTAAATTGTAAACAATCATGATGACCACTGAAGTGACCCTCAAATAAAGCCACCTCTGCTGGAACCCTCCCCCTCAAAAACAGAGGTGGGCATTTTCTCTCACACAGCAGCTTTATGCTTGATGCCTGCATGCATTGCACACATCTCAATTCTTGATTTATGGACACACTCCACAAAACGAAACATTTTTGAGATTCAGAAAATGGAAGGAAACCTTCCCTTGCACAAAGACCAACTTTTTTTGCCATGAATGCTAATTTAGAAATTTTGTTTGCGTGGTATGAAAACACATCCCAGAATAGCTACCTATTATTAAGGTCCGCAAAAAAAACCCCAAACAGAAACAGAAAGCCATGGAACCCAAGTGGAAACACAGAGAAAAAGAAGCAAATTAATACTTCAAAAGACCCTGGAGGATGAAAATTAAGACAGCCCAGGGCCTCAAAAAGAAAGACACAATGATACTGAAAGAATTGCTTAGGGTTGAATACTGAAGTAAATAGCCACATCTGAAGGAGAAGAATTCCCCAGTGATTCTAAATGGTAGAAAGTGCAGACACTGTCGCTTCCATATGGAAAAATCACTTGTCCTTTGAGTCACTGGTATTCCTTGGAAAATGGTGTCTGCAAGAGTACATACACAGGCTACTGGTTTTTGCCTGCTGCCTTAGCTTGGTCTTTAGAAGGGTGACCCAGATATACCCACCAAAGAAGGTATACGCAATACATCAAAATCATCTACTGGCAGCTACATGTTTCTTTTCTCTGCTACCACCTTCGTGTGCTAGGACATGAAGCCAAAGGGGAGGACAGAACACAGAGCACACAAGTACATGTACCCCCATAAATGCACGCTTATGGGAAGAGTCCAACCCAGGCAGCTGGGTGTAATGCAGTGACCCACACTGCAGCCCCAGTTCTGCTGCCTCAGCGAACTTCAGTCCTCCCAGGAACCTGAGGGAAAGGGCGAGAGAAGGGAACATAATGCAAGGAATCCAGTACAAGACACCACTTGAGAATAAAAGAACTCTATTATCACCAGCTCAGAAGAAGAGACATAATTAGCAGATTGCTTAAAGGATTTTATTCTGTGGAAAAAATTAAACATCAAAAGAGTTGAGGGTTCAGACACTAACTTTTAATGCTACGAGAGTAAAAGGCTCTGCCTCCGTGGATGGAAGAGAGTGTAGGAATAGCTACTGGCAACAGGGTGACTTCCTTTAATAGGGAACTATGAAACTACCTTGGGAGCTAATTTTTGGGCTTGCTCTAAGGCCAAACAATTACAGGCTGAAACATAACTAGCTCAGAGAGGGGCAAAAGCAGGGTCCTCCAAGGTGACAGTTGAGGGAAATAATACCAAAGACATCAGTATCCATAGCCACACTGAGTTAGGATGATCCTTTTATCTTTTCA
The DNA here is from genome assembly GCA_013399855.1 of Oxyruncus cristatus. NCBI lineage: Eukaryota > Metazoa > Chordata > Aves > Passeriformes > Cotingidae > Oxyruncus > Oxyruncus cristatus. The sequence goes on from VXAY01005478.1 coordinate 484,254, forward strand.
CACATAATTATGACTAAAATAAAGGCTCATTCTTCAATCTGTAAATGTCAATGTACCTCCAAGCACACACACACTGCATGGGGAGGGGGGAGAAAAGTACCTACTACACAAAACTTCTGATACAATACAAAGAAGACATTTATGCTCCAATATAGACTAAAAGTAAGAAGAATTCTTTACACCTTCAACCTTGCAATATTTTACTGCAACCCTCACAGCAGAAAAATCTGCTGAAAGGTAGGACACATCATGGTTTCCATTATATGTTTGTTTTAAACTCTTGAAGCAGCACATCCTTTAAATAATCTACCCCAATAAATAATGCATGCAAGATAAAATTTCAGCAGAATACAATTATGAACTGAAAAAAACCAAACTCCTGCTCCCATCACATGCACTGCTGCAGGTTCTGCATTCACTGCTGCTTTTGGTGTTTCATCTTAGAGCAGATAAAGGGCCTGATGCATACACGCAGCAGAGAAACTCTTATTTAGTGGTAAAAGAAGCGTTACTCTATACCCTGAGTTCTCCAGAACATTTACCAATTTTCTTTGCTTTCAGCTCTCCAAAAGGCATGAAGTTTGCATTTCATTTTGGGGTTGTTGTTTTGGTTTTTTTGGGGGGGTTTGTTTCGGTTTTTTGTTGCTTTGTTTTGGTTTTTTTAAATTTGCTTTGCATTAGTTTGCTTCAGAACTTCACACTTTTTTCCTTCTTAGGCACATTTGTTTAGAAACTATAACAGTATTTTTCAGAAAGTCTGCTTTTAATTCCACAAAGCAGAGACTTGGATTCCTTTAATGCTAATTTCAGTGGACACAACAGATATCCATATTAAAGTTGTTTAAATACTTACAGGTGTACAGTAGGTCCAAACCCATACATCCGTGAGTTTGTTTCATATTCTGGATAACTATTTTAACATGTATAATAGTAACACTAATTCAAAATGAATATATTCTTTTGCCATGATGTATGTATCTAATTGATGGTGAGAAAGCAGACCCTAGCCCGTCAGCAATATCTTCTTGTATAATTTCCCATATGCAGAGCTACTGTTATTGAATATGTCTAGATCTTCAAAGATCAACAAGAAGTGAAAATGGTCACTCAAGCTAAGTCTAGGTTTTAATGCTGATCGTGAGGCAGATGTTTCCAGAAAGTAGGAAAGTGTCTGAATTCCTTATAATACAATTCATCTGCTAACACTCCATTAGCATCAGCACTGCCAGCTCCTAACTCCACATGCTCTAGACAGGAATGGAAGTAGTCTCTTCCCTGTCTTTGAAACCATCGTGATCATCTCTCATTTCTCCTTTGTCAGCAATCTATGCAACCAGACTGATCTATTACTACTAAGAATAAGGAAGAAATGCAATTGTTCCAGCTTTTTTTTTTTCCTCTCAAACCACTGAAGACACCACACCTAAAGCAAGTTCCCATCAGTTCCTCAATTTCATCACTGGTGAAGAGTCACCACTGTTGCCACCCTGTCGCACAAACAAACATGCTTGCTTTGAGCTACAAAGCAGGATGAGGCACAGCACAGAAAGTGCTCTTGTTGAACAAATTCAACCATGGAATGAGCTATTTTAACACAGATCCTAGGAAACAGAGCAAGAATTTGTGCTGTATATAAACACCTCGACTACTTCCTCTCCCTAAAGAGGAACTTAAATTCCTGTATATTGATGGCTTAAAAGTGTAAATACAGGCGACTTATGCTCATCCAGTCCTCCAAGAGGCACAACAGACATTCCACTACCATCATGCCCACATTTTCTGACAAGCTAGAAAGCTTCAAAGCAACATTAGGAGATACAGGAAAAAATTCTGCTGAATTCCTAAAAGGGGATTGATTTTACTGCTAATTTCAATAGAGATGCTCAGCTAAACATTAAGCTAAGAAAGCTTAATATCGCTGCTTCTTAGGAATCTTTATATGTGATAAATAATTTGAAAAGTAGCTGTATACTGTAGGAAGCTATTTTTTAAAATCAAATTTATTAAATGCCTGCTTTTGAATGGAAAGACTAGCATTTCTTACAGGTCTGCGACAAGGAAGTCCGAAAACACACAGGGAACTCAAAGTTCTAACGAACTTAAAATAATTTGTTTGTCTTATAAGGCAGTTCTGTTTTTCTAACACGAGCTCTATAAGGCTTAAGAGGCTGTGCTATACAACAGTGTACTTACTATACAGCGATGCCATATTTATTCTTGTTTCTACCATTCTTTCATTCTGTAGTAAATTTTACACTCCCATGGTGTCAAGAGAAGACTACAATTGGAAACAACTAATTAAGAACTGATAGAAATATTTTCAAACTGGTACTTGGTCATATTACCAATTTAAAGTGTTTCCTGGGATCTTGCAGCTCATATGGTTAAGGCAGTTCATTGATAAACAAACAAATTTCTCAAGAAGGGAGTATGGAAGATTCAACTTATAGCTATAACTATGCAAAAAATACTGTGTATACTTCTCATGATTACATTTTTCAAAACTAGTGCTGAAAAACTGGATAATGTTCAGTTCAAAACCACAACCATTAAAATCACATCAGTAACTTTCAACAGTGAAAGACCTTAGTAATAAAATTTTAATACTTAGATCTAGAAACAATCTGATGGATGTCAAAATAAAATCTTGCACAATCAAATCTACTAGACATACCACATCAGAACTACAAAAATTGGCCCACAAAGATGTTTTAAGAAGAAAAAATCCTGAAAACCAACTAACCAAACAAACAAAAAAAATAAGGTCCACTAACACACACACCAGAAGTAAAGGGTGATGACTTATTTGGAGAACGATATTTCATAACTATGTTACGCAAAACTATGATGGTTATTGTTTAAATTTGAGTTGAATTATTTATATCTAAAAAGGAACTACACCAAACCTCTTAACCAATGTTTTCCATTGTTAAAGAAAATATTGCATTAAGGAATGACCACTTCCTCATTTATACTTCTTACTAAGCAGTGACTCTCCAATGAAAAAAAGAGCTAACTTCCCCATCAATTTCCAAAAAGGCATGGAGAAGGAGGTATTAAATAGTGCAAAAATGTGAAGTTATAAATGTGAACCCCCCACACATTTTCATAAAAATAATGAGGAGAGAAGGGAAGAGGTAGAAAACTTGATTCCTGGAAATAACTATATATATATAGTACTTCAGGGACTGCTGCACAGATCTGCAGATTGACCCAGGAAAACACACACCGTGGTGGCTGATGAATTCAGGAAATACTTCTGGACACTCAAACACTTCTGAAACAATATACTGGGAACACAGATATAAGTTAGGACTGGTTTCCATACATTACATCTTACTTGGCAATTCTTATTTTCCACGTGAAAATCTGACACACTGAGTGAATTAAAACTAAAAAGCCACTGAAAAGTTTTTCAGACTCACAGAAGCTTAATAAAGAGGTAATTTGAAGAGTCTCTTGTGCAATCTCTGTGAAACATTATCCAGGTGACTGTTATTTGCCATCACTGCTAACACTCATCCAAGTGTTTCTATTGTTCCTATGGATTTGCAAACACATCTCCTGTATTCTTGGTGTCCAATCTCTCTTTCAATACCTTTTAATAAACCTTCTTTCTTTTAATGGGCATCTGTTCAAAAACCAATGCCAAGAGCCGAGGGGAAACATCTTCAAGGCTTCTTATTTGGTTGTTCATTAAAGGTAACAAGACCAGAAACTTGTAAGAAAACCCTACATGTAATGCTAGTTTTGAAAAAGCAGTAGCACTGAGAAAATCATGGATTCCCATGCAAACAGCACCCTGCTGCTGGGTCACACGTATCAGTCACTTGTGGCACGCTGCTGTCTGGGGAGCTGTGTTGGTGCCAGGAAAATGACTTGCAAAGGGGTGGAAAAAATGCAGAAGTTTTATTTTGAGTGCGCAAACAACTGACTTTTCAATTATTTTGGCTTCCTTCAGATAAGATTTCTGTTCAGAGTGACAGAGATGAGCTAGCAGGCATAGATCATCTTTGCTGCAGAAGGGGAAACCCGTGGTGCCGTGCTCAGAGGCAGCTCTGGGGCTGGTGCTGGCAAACACCCACTCCAACCAAACGGGTATGGGAATTCCTCTCCACCCCGCAGCACATGGGAAGAATTGTATTACAGAAAATTACAGTTTGGAAGATGCATGCTGGAGGTCTCTTGCTTAGCAAGACTTATTCAAAATGTATTAAAAAATACCCTCCCCACAAAAGAAATACTGTACAAGGAAATTATTTTAAACTTCATCATAATGAATGAAGATGAAATTTTAATTACAGGCCTGGAACTTGGCTTTTGCCCTAAAAATAGTAATAATTACCAGATTTCATTCAACATGAGCAAACAGAAGACAGCAATTTGAAATGGCCAAATTGCCATTAACTTTTTACTCATTGTGTCACTCAGTTAAGACAAAAAAGGGAAAAGATGAATCATTTAAAATACTCAATAGGTGGCCTATATGCTACATTTCCATAATTAAAACTGTGCCATTGTAGCTATATAACCATTCGACTTCACTTGAGAAAAAGATTTAAGAACACAGAGGTAATGTATATCAAACAGAAAAATTACAAAAAACAAACAGCCATCAACAGAAAAATCACAAGTCAATGTCTGCAAGCCACTTAAAGAAATTTAAGTTTTGGAAAAATTCCCTGATGACAGGACTAGAAGAAACACTGTAGAACAGGGTAAGGTCTTAGAATGGCAAAGACAAAGTGAAGGTGCAGAAAAGGCCATTGTTTTATATGAAGTTGTAGGGTGACTCAGGTGTGCAGTGGGGGTGTAGGTGGAGATTATTTGAAATTTGAGGTGAGCTGTTTTTCATTCCACAAGTAACCAGTTTAATGAACATATGCTAAACAAGTGTTAATCAGCATTTTTATAAGCACCCAACATATTTAAAAGAGCTGCTCTGAACATATTTTATTTCTGTTCTTTTCAAAAAATGCTGAAAATACAGTGGGAATTTCAGCAGTCTTAAGACATTGCTGAAAATAGGTTGATATTTTAAACCATCAAGCTGCATGCTTTAGGTACCCACATGTCCATTAACCTTCCACCAACCATAAGCCAAACAACAGTAAAGCTGACGGGATTCTATTAATAAAGTATTCAAGGGTTGTGATTCAATTTATGACAGTCAACAGTTCAGGGAAAATTAGTTTTTATCATCAAACAGGCATGACTTCATTCTCTGATGAGATAAAAAGTTTTCCTGATAAAGGCAACTTCAGAAAGAGAGTAAACTTTCGTGGTGCACTTGGGTTTTTACGTATGAGACATCAACGTAACCGGTGCCATAAAATTTCATTAGAACACAGACTGCAAGGATGAAGAACTATTCAGATGATGCATCTTCAACAGCCAACTAGGAGAACTATTAATTAAATAGCTATAGCTCTTGTGGGATCTGCCACAATTTGAACTATGGCTGGCACTTTCCATATTTATTGAATATCTGACAAAAGTATAAGTCAACCACTGGTAATTACTGTGGATAAGCATAAGAGTGGCAGATAGCTACAGGTAATCACACAGACAACACATTACATCATTTGCAAGACAACAATGCTTTCAGATGAAATATGTTTGAACACAAGGAAATCTAGTCTATTAAGGAAGAGGTAGAGAAAAGTGCATCTCCATGGGAGCAACCATTTGCTGCAGTGATGTAAGTATGAGAGGTGGATCCCTGTAAGTCAGAGGGTCTCTTTAGAGCCCGGTAGCCTTGCCACTGGAAGCAACAAAGAGCCTGCTGTTTCTCTCCTGAGATTTCACAAGACTCATGATTAATTACTGATTCAATATTAAATGACTTTTTTTTCCCTTAAGTTCAGTACCTGATATTTTGGCAATAGCTTCAAGATCAAAGTTGGAAACATATTTTCATTTAAGGACTAATACTCGTGACCACCATTCCAACTGTGCTAGGTTAGCAGGTATTTTAATAAGAATTTTCTTGTGATCCTTTGAGAGGCAGGCTTGATGAGACATTAGACATATTTGTATAAAGAGAACTTAAGAACTTGCTTCACTGGGTGAAGAAGAACTTTCAAAAGCTGTTTCACTAGATGAGGCACCAGTCTTGCAATTTGCAAGCCTTTGTTTAAAAAGAAGGAGTGCATTTTTGATGGCCTCTCAGAACAATGTATCCTCTAAGGAAGGACACATGCTCTGCTTGTTCTAAATGGGAAATTACTTCACAGCAAGACAAGCAAGGCTTAGAGATTATAGTTTAGTTGAGGACTCAGATTCAGGAGAGGTAAAAAGAAAATTGCACAGATATGTGGTGCACAGTGCAGACATGTTTCACTATGCTAAGGAATTCACAGCCCTTACTATTAAAAAAAGAATACTTTTAAGCATCACCTCTTTTAAAGGGATGTCAAGAATATCCAGAGTCAATTTGTGAGTTAGGTATAGCTTAGGCAGTTTCTTACTCTCACAGGATGTATGAGCAAAAAAGAGCATGAGAGGTGCTTTACATGCTTAGCAGGTTAGGTGTGGCCACAGCAAAAGAAAAGGCCAGGCTCCACCACAAGGTACTTTCAGCCTCAGCTGAACACACAGAGAGAACCATTTAAAAAGGCACAGGGAATCAGTAGATTGTTGTAACGGCACTTCAGAAATTAAAAACTTGTACATGGAAAGGGCTGAGGTTTGGAAGATGTGACAGTAGCGAAGGCTCAGCCATGAAACCATCAAGCTTTTTTCTCACACCATTTCACAGTTCACCACCATAACAAAGGGAGGCTCCCTGCAGCATGCAGCTTTGGTAGACTGAAAAGGTAAACTTGCACGTACTAGGACACATCCCTGTTCCTCCACTGAAACATTTCTGTTGTATATAAATACAATTGTTTACATCAAGTAAATACTGCCCCCCATTTTACATGAACACGATATATTACCACAACAGAACTGCAATCTGTTAATAAAATAGCTTTCAGACTGTGTATATATATATATATATATATATTAAAAAATATAAATTCATATAAAAGGAGCTTAAAGTCACAACTGGGATTTTGATTTTAACCAGTTAATCGATGTTGGAGCTTATTCTTTATACAAATCCGTGAAAAGGTATAATCACATTTGCTGGCACTGTAATGAGCACATTCCAAGAATATCTGTAGAAAGGACTATGGTTTTAAATATTACCTTGGTTAGTCTTACGATAACCTTGTTTGCTGGCCACCCACCCCGTAGTCCTCAATTTTCACGTACTTCATGGCAGCTCAGCAGTAGAGGACACAGTAATGAGAAATGACTAAGAAACTGAACCTATTAGACACAACACTGGCACAGGATAAACCTACATGAGCTATAGTCATAGTATTTTTAAGTGAACCTTTCAGCTTTCTAACAAGTCCAATCCGCAATTGTAATTTTTCTGTTGAAGAGTCATTTTGTACAGCAGTCTGCAACAAGTTTTCCCCACATAAGACTTCACAAGACACAGGCAAAAACCAAAACACAAGCACAAAGACCTCTCAAAACACTTCCATGTGTCTATTTTTCTGTTTTATTTATTACATCCTAAAATACCACTAGTAGGTTTTTTTGGCCTCTGTATGTAAAATGATCACTTGGCACTACGTTCAATCTTTCCTAGCCATATACAAAGCCTTTTCTAATCAGTCATTAAAAGTGATAGAGAAAAATTAATTTAACCTGACTTTCAAATACATTTCTTCAAAATAAACATTTTTCAATGCTAGATTATTTTATTTATATGATACTCTGCTGTGAAGAATCTATGTGCAGATATAAAACAGAATACATAATAAGGACTTGGAAACAGAAGGAATATCTCGGACCATAGAAACTTAACCCCCAACTTTGTACATATCCACATTGTATAATCCCATTCATAAAGCTTTCATTCATAGCTTTGGCTATGACAGCTATGTTGAACAATCCAGTTTACATCCTTCTATTTCTAAGTGAGAGGACTTGGCATGAGAGGATAAGATTCAGCAGTTGGCATCTCTGTGAAAACATAGTTCTTCAGCCACTGAAAATACACAACTTCTGACAAACTGGAACAAAAAACAACATCTTTTTCTGCTGGATGTGATGCAAGAAAACCTGTGACAGATTTTTACACATGATTCTCCACCAACCCCGACTCTCTCTCTTTCTCTCTGTCCTTCAATCATCCACCATGTCACCTCAAACTAAGGATTAAGAAAATCCAAACAAGCACGTTAAAAACGTACTTATATGCACATTACACTCCCAGTTGGAAACCCATCAAGTCTACTAAACTTCTTCCAAAATACAAAAGGACTTACCCAATGTGTCTTTTAGATTTTTAACCAGAGAACCTTTCTTCAAGCTGTTTTTTCTCTCCACATAATTTGATGGCACATATCCCGTTTTGTTGGCCGCGTTTCTTACCCTCCACCACGTCTTAGAATCATCTAATAGCCAAAGACGCTCATTTTTCTTGATGTCAAGTTCTTGGTCCTGCTGTGCAGTGTAATCCCACTTTGCAATAACAATAACTTCTTCTGTCATCTTTCATGGAGTCCTTCTGCAACAAAATATTAAATGACGATCATCAGTAAATTATGTCATATAACTCTTACTCAGTTTTTTCTTTGAATTCCTCTGAAATAAGCACGAAGAGGTTAGGTTAAAAATAAGAATGCCATACAGAGAAAAACCTCTTAAAAATAAGGGAAGTCATACTGACCTTGTTTTTTCTGCCACTAAAATATGACAACACCTTGATAGTACATTCTAATCATAATGTATTACATTCACTTTCTCTGAATGTATATACAATATAATCTAGATATACATTAACAGAAAATAATTTATACAATCCCTCTAATTTTTGCATATAGCATCATAACATTACCCTACACCTGGCATTACAAGTTCTGATCTGAGAAGGGGAAAAAAATTGCAGCATTCCAAAAATAAATTTTCCTTCTGTCCCTGTTCCTCATGCTAACATAACATATATCAGTTTTCTGCAATTAACAAGGTTGTCCATCTTTTTTTAGTAGAAAGTCAAGAAATACTTCAGTAAGTGACGTAACTCACAGGGAACTTGGACATCAAGAAGAGGGTACTGCCTTTAGTAAGCTTTTGTTTGCCATGTTTTATGCAGGCAGCACACAATTGCATTTTAGGAGAAGCCTTCACTCCCCTGTTTGTTCCCAGGAAGATCCCGGCTCAGCACAGTCCTGCACTGGGCATTAGTCAGCAGGGTAGAGAAGAATACCCACTGCATTTAATTTCTTCCCTACCTGAAGCCTATCCGGAGTTCCATTAAGACTGAATGAGTTGTACTTCTTTCAGTTACCTGTAAGAACACTGATCTTTTTCAAAGCTATTTGTCAGCTGCATAAAGAGAGCTGCATGCCTCCATGTTTTCCTATGCATCCCAGCAATTACCAGGAACAACATGAGGGAGCACAATAGTGTGCAAAGAAGAGAAAAATTCTGCGCTAGTACCAGTGACATTCAAACATATTACAATGCCAACCGAAACATGTTGAATTTATCTTCTAAATTCTGAGAAGTCAGCTAAAAGGTTCTAATTGCTGCCAGGAGGGGTTGGGGGGGGAGGAAAGTGGAGAAGGATGGGAGAGAGTGGGAGGTGAGAACATATTTGAAAATCAATGTAGCAGATTTTTTTTTTTTTTAAGTAAAAGGTGTAATTTCCTTCAAACTACTGATTAGTAAGAAAAGGTCCCAGAGTACTTCAAACGATTAATGTCCAAGGATCTTTGTAACATGATGTGACCTTGTTGCCTAGGTCTTACATGTACTGGTACCTAATAGTTTATGTGACCAAAAACCAAATCTCATTCAGAGATTCTGTTCAGAATGTAAGTTATATCACCTATATTCTAGAAGGGTTCCTTCTGCAGCCTGTAACACACACACACACTTTCCCCCTTGAGCTACAGTACAAGCTGTGAAAACTGCATGGTAGACAACCTAGCTTGTCTACTCTAAGAAAAAAAAGTGCTTTCCTTAGTTAAAGTTAATCTATAATCATAAAACATGATAGTGGACTATATTATAATTTAATAGCCTCCTCTTATCAATTTTCTTTCCAGGAGAACAGCATATAGAGTTGAGCGATGGTTGCTAAAGCATTTGACAGCAAAGCTCTAGCAAGCAACAGCAATGTCACCCCTCATGGTCAAAGAGGGACATAATTTTTGAAAATCTGAAGCTGAGATCAACAGGTTTAAGTTTTCATTTTCCCACCAGAAAACAGAAAGAATATACAATAATTAAAACATTATTCAAACAGCAAGATGAATTTAAAAAGGAGCTATGATGCTTTTAACAATTGAGACGAAACAGTTCAAACAGGATGTGACTCATGCACGTCGAATGGATGCTTTTACAAGAAATAAGTCCCTATACCATTCAACCATTTTTTCCCCCTAAAATAAAAATCCCATCTGGCAATGACAGAGGAGAACCTGAGCTTTGGACCTCAGCCTCCAATAAACTGCTCTGCCATAAAATGGACTGACATAAAATGGACAGAGAGCCTATAGGTCGATAAGCTGCTGTAGCCACAGGGGGACTGCAACCAAGAGTGTTCTGACGCCTGGCACTGTCAATATAATCCATCTCTCCAATTTAGATTAGTTTATTTTATCTCAGCGATTGTAAAATGGTCAATTCTTACTATTCCTGGGGACATGGAGAACATAAAGAAATAGGATATCATCAATGCAGTTGGTTGATGTTGATACTAAATAGGCTTCCCTTCTAAAAAAGGCTATTTTCACAACACAGGCCAGTTAAAGTGATCTAACAATATTACAGCATATTAATAATAAAAAAAACCACATTAGGAATAATATTTGACTAGTGACTGATGGAAAACTATTAAACTCTTCCTATACCTCTGAAGAAAAAGAAATAAAAAATTGACCCCTATTGTAGGGGTTGTCAAGTCTTTCCCCAGGGTGCTGGGTGAGGACAAAAGCATAGGAAGAGACCACATATCAAGGCTGACAACACCAACTGCAGTCCTGTGAAATTCACTCAGGACAGGTTGCTCAAAGCTACTTGATTTCTTAAATTCCCTTTATTGTAGACATGTAAAACTTCCACTATGCTTGAGAAATTATGTCATTTCACAAGCATGATGCATGATGCAACTTTGGCAGATGTTTAAAGAAGCCAAGTTTCATGCCATGCTCACAAAGAACCCACTTCAGTAAAGTACTCCAGGTTTTATCAGATGCTTAATGGTACAAGCTTTTCTGCCCAAGTGGGGATGGGATTTAGAGTCAAAATACATAGCGTGATTGGAGCTAAACATCTGTCTATTAAAATTGTATGTATGTGTGTGGAGTTAGTTGTGTTGGGTTTTTATTTTTGTAGTTTTTGGGGGGGAGTTGGTGAAGGTTTTCTGTTTTATTTTGTTGGGGTTTTTTTTTAGATGTGGGGAAATACATTAAAGTTCTTAAAATTATTTTCTTACGGTTACATCATTAGACTCTCTTCATCAAGGACAATATGGTTCTTCCTGTGGCATTTGCAGAGCTAATATTTCCTAGTAAGGGAATAAGGACACATTGATTTCCCAGAAGGGGGACTGTAGAATTAATAGTTTTGAAAGGCCTCTGCAACACAGCTGTGTGCCAAATAACTAGATTTGGAGAAAAACATAAGGAAAAAACAACAACAAATCCTTCCAAAACATCTGAGTGTCTCATAAAACCGGATATGCACTGGAAATGTGAAATTTCTTTAGAATACTGCTTATAGACTGCACACGGAACAATACCACAGTCCCCACAGATTTTGATGGTAACATGAGATTTCTTCACATCAAGAAAAGGAAAATCCATTACTGCAAAGAGTGTACAACCTTCTGGAAAGTTCCTCATCCAAAATCTCAAAAAACCTAGCACTGAAATACAGTCTTCTCCTCATACATGATAACACTCCACACTTTAAAAAGCACAGGTGAAAAGCTTTGAATTACTACTTCTGCAAGGAACTGTAAATGTATCAAATGCAACACAGTCTTTCCTCCACACAATATTGTTTCACGTGGCCCTGGTTTTTACCTTAACATATCAAGTAGCCATTTGCTTTATTTTATGGCAGCCCATCTTCCAACCTTAAAAAACAAAAACAACCCAAAATTAAGATACCACACTAAATGAGCAAACAAAACTCCACAACCCAGGCATTCAAAAGGTAATTCTTGTATTAGCTATGTGACCAATACACATCTCCAATTCCTTTTAACACAGCAATTGCTTCACTGCTAGCAGTGGTAAAGGATTAATTTATTTTACCGACACTGTAGTTGCTGAAATGTTACAACTAATTTAGTTTAGACTGAGCTCAGGTATTTTCAGCCATTTTGTTTCTTCCCTCCAGTTCGATTTTGTTACAAGAGGAGTCCTGTCTTCAGTGGCGGCTGCCCTACTGCATAAGCACACATGAAAACTTTCCAACATAAAATTACCATTGGGAGAAAGGGGAAAACTGAAAAATCTGCTGGGCTAGGAAGCCAGTGAACAAAAATCCAGCCAAAGTCAAGTCAGTTATGACTGTACTGAAAGCCTGCTCACACAGGTGAGGAACATCAACTAACCCTATGGCAGAATAAAGGCAGACATCAGTGGAATATCTAGTACTGTAGCTCCTGTATAGACTTTATCAGAAGAAAGTCCAGAAAGGAAATGTTGATGTTCAATAAACTATCAATGATTCAACAGTTTGGCAGGGAAAAAACCCAAACTGAGAAAACCCCACCTATGCCATTTTGAAGCTATGCTCAAAACTGAACCATGCAAGCAATATTGGAGATTATGGAAATTTAAAGGTAGAGATAGTTAGGAGAATTTGCTCTGAAAACCTTGTAAATCTACTAAGGATTTTGCACGCGAAAGACATGCTCAGATGGTGTAATTTTAAATATCTATCATTCTCTCTTAGCAAACCAGGATTTCACCATCCTGCTCTTCCCTCCTCCCCATATAGGACTAATGTGTTTCTCCCACAACAATAAACAACAAAGGATCCATATCAGCATGCCACCCGAACTAGAATCTTTGCCTATAGACTGTCACAAGTTAACATTACGACTAGATTAATGCCCTGGCCCAACGGGTAGAAAAGCGGCTCTTTCTACTTTGCCCTCAGGAGGAAGGCTCACAGCTATGTCAGGATTAGTTAGGTTAGTGCAAACAGGAGGAATGTTTGAGCTTTAAAGATGCAGTGAGAAAGGAAGTAGTTGCTCTCCTTGTTCACAATTTGTTTTGTGAAAAGGAACATGACAGAAAAATTACTGACAGTAATCCTTGAAATTTAATCCCTCACCAAGGGAACAAGCAAAAATTCTATTAATAGGCAGTGCCAATTGATACAATAGACTGTTCTGAAATTGAATGTCTTCCTAAGACACACTGAAAGGGACAAAATTGATACAGAGGCTTTTACATGACACTGATGTACATAAAACACATAATTGCTATACGATATTAAATAAGACATAATTACTATATATTTATTTAATTGTATTGCAAGAACAAAAAGCTAGCTGATGACATACTGTTTTCTCTCAAGATTTTGAAGGCTGAACAAACAGCTTCTCCTTTTCCCGTCCTCAAACTCTGAAAAGCAAAATGGGTTTTGAACCCTGCAGCACGTGCTGCTGACAGGCCAGCTATCTGGTGTCCACCTGGTTAATCTTTCATAAGCTATAGCAAATAGGCAAGGTTTGGTCCTCTAAGGTAGCACAATTGCGGAAAATTAAAAAAAAGTCTCTTTTCACCAAGGCCTCTTTCATAGTAAACAGGTGTACTTACTGTATTCTGCAATTAATAACTTGTATTAGATCACTTAATCTGAAGTACACTCTAAATCTGAAGCCTTCTTATTTATGATGATGCAATCTCTGGTGAGCCTGCCTACTGTTTCAGGAAGTTTGCAGCTTTGTTTTCACTTACAGTTGGTTTTTTTATTGTGTGTGTGTGGGGTGTGGTTATTTTTTTTAAATCAGCCTGGATGAATAGTTTTGACATACAGAAAGATTTCAAAAAAGCACATCTCTACATTTAAAATTGTTTCACTCAGTTCTTTAAGATCAGTAAAACACCAGACACAAAGACAGAACTCAGAAGGCATTAAAAAGAACAGAAATGTGAATTCAAATAAATACTTGTGAAAAAGAATACACATTTTGGACATACTTTCAGCTATTTCCAGAGGCATAAATTTGAAAAAACCAGGAAAATATAATCTCTCTCATTCAAAGGCCACAGTTAACCTAAACCAAGGAAGATATATTTCTAATGATTGCTACAAGAAGCTCTCACAATGCAGAGGTTTAAAAAGAGTAAACAAACTGCCCCAAATTATGGCAAATCACAGGCCTTTGTTAAAAACAGTAAAAACCTTCCTATGCTTTGTTACTTGAGCTATTTGCTGGTGCTTGGACAAGTAGAGATGGATCACAAAGGCCACCTTGTCTAACTGCTCCTCTGCAGTTTAACACTTTAATTCTGCATATACTGTGTGTCAATCCACCCCAAGGGACACATTTCTCTGGAAAGAGGTCACGGCAACAAAAATATTGTAAGACTACTCCCCTCCTCTTTTAAAGAAAGTTAACTACATAGCTGTAGTGACCAAACATTCATCACCCAGCTATGCAGTTCTAAGATGTCAAACCAGTGCCTGAGCAAAAAACCCCCACACACCTGGGCAGCCTAAAATTGCTGACTGTTTTAACACAAGCTTGACAATTAATTTGGGGTATTTCACTATTAGGTCTCATTAGGATGCATTGATTACAGAACTAACAGTGATAACTGAGAAAGTGCAAGTAATTATTATCCAGTTTACTTTGATGTGCAAACTGAAGACACAGTCAGAATCAATAGATGCTGCTGTCGGTACTTTAGGAGGGTCGGTTTTCCAAAGCTGAAAGCAAAGATGAGTTGAAGGTGTAAAAACTAAATGTGAACAAAGATGGAAATAAACGAATTCTTTGTCAAGGAGAAACATTTTACTACAATTCCCAACTTACTCTGACAATTTAGCATTTACGAAAGAAGTATTATATGCTTAAAAGGATAACTTGTTCAAACAGTGAGGCAAAAAGCTCTAGAGGTTTTCTGTGTCCCCTCTCCCTGGTCCTTTCTTTGAAAAGGAAAAACTGATAGCAACAAGCTCAAGGTAGGAAATGCAAAGTAAAAGAATCAAAAGAAGCGTAGTTCAGCTCATCAAGATCTACAAAAAAGGTATTAAACTGCAATGGAATAAATTAATTATTAGCAAAAGAGTAACTAAAGAATTAGATAGAACATTAGCTTGATGCAGGAGAAAAAAATGTTTAATAGTTATTTCTACACTATTGGATTTTTTTACAACGACAACCATTTTCTTCGCTGCCATTAACTAGCATATGAAAGTAATAAGAAAAGTTAAACACTTTCAATGTTCAAATACACCCCAAGATACCAAAACCATCCACAAAGCGACCACAATTTTTGCATCCACTCTGAGGAAAAGTGGAGCAATGAAGTTGTTCTGGAGAGTTACAGTTGCACCACTAATTTGAAAGCATAAATTGGACCGACCATCCTTGATAATACCACTAAGTAGTCAGACAAACTCTAACCCTAAAGAAAAATACAGAGACAAAGGACCCCTCCAAAACCCTACACAGCATACCAGAAGATTATGGATGTGCACCTTATTTAAAGGGTTTTAAGAAAGAGAATCGTGAACAAATTAAATTGTAAATTTTTCACTTATTTTTGGTTTAAGTCTGCCCATCTACCCAAGCTGGACAGATTTAACAGCTGAGGAACAGCCCCAGTTGCAGTGCAGGAATGACTTCAAAGGCAGGCTCAGCAGGCACCATGAGCCTTTCTGACAGCACCCAGGACATTTCTTCTTAGGTACAAAAAGTACTTGGTTTCCTTTCGAGTCACCTGGTGGGGGGGTGGAATCAAACCAGAAAGGCATAGTTAAGATGAAAGAGTGAGGGCGATACAGCCTGGTAGAAACGTTAATCACACCAGAGGCGCCCAGGCCGGACAGCCTTGTCACAGTCCCCTTCTGTGGGCGCTGCAAGTGCAAGGTTTTTACATGATACTTCATGTTCAAACATAAGTGGGCTGTACACCTTCAAAAAAAGTGAAGGATCGGTCTTAATTAACCAATACTTTAGAGCTGCACTAACTACGTAACTTGACCTCGCTGCCTGCCCCCACACACCTCAGACCCCTTCACCTCTGTGTAGCCTGACACTGTTCGGCACAATGCTGCTAGGTTTGGGGTTTGTTTCTGCAGCCGGATGCCTTTGACAGCTGCTAAGCAACGTTTGCCTCTCTTGGCCCCACAAGGTATCTGATATCTTAATCTCTAATACATCTGCAGCTACGTGCCAGCACCTTGTATCTTGCATTGCAGAAGAACTACAAACAGGAAACCTCAAGGCTAGTTTAGTGGTAACGAATTTCTGCATAGTTCCAATAGAGCACAGAAGTTAAGCTTATTTTTTTATCTTTTAAGTGGTTTAGAAGTCTTTTTAAAAGACAAAAAGAAAAACGAGAATACACATTAGAAACACCCAGAAATACATCCTTCCTGAACAGCATTTTATTGTTCAACAAAAATTTAAATCTTTGTGTGTTTATATAAGAATGTATAAAAAGATGTTGGTAAAAAACCTTCCCAGCCAAGGTTTTCATGAATCCTATCACACAAACAAGTCTGCCCAAATGAAGCAGGGACTGCTTCAAATGATCCGTTAAAATACTGGGACCAGTACTGTTCAAGGTCTTCATCAGTGATATAGACAGTGGGATAGACTGCATCCTCAACAAGTCTGCAGACAACACCAAACTATGTGGTACGGTCAACACAACTGAAGGATGGGATGCCATCCAGAGGGACCTGCACAAGCTTGAGAAGTGGGCCCGTGGGCACCTCATGAGGTTCAACAGGGCCAAGTACAAGGTGCTACAGCTGGGTCAGAGCAACCCCTTGTATTGGTACAGGCTGGAGGATGAAGGAATTGAGAGCAGCCCTGTGGAGAACTGGTAGATGAAAGGCTGGATGACCCAGCAATGTCCACTTGCAGTCCAGAAAGCCAACTGCATCCTGGGCTGCCTCAAAAGCAATGTGGCCAGGAGGTCAAAGAAGGTGATTCTGCCTCTGTGCTCGGCTCTGGTGAGACTCCAGGTGGAGTACTGCATCCAGCTCTGGAGCCTTCAGCATAGGAAAGACATGGACCCATTGGAGTGGTCCAAAGGAGGGTCACCAAGATGATCAGTGGGATGGAGCACCTCTTGTATGAGGACAGGCTGAGAGACTTGGGGTTGTTTAGCCTGAAGAATATAAGACTTTACAGCATCTTCCAGTACATAAAGGGGATCCCCATAAAGATGGGGACAGACTTTTTAGCAGGGCCTTTGCAACAGGACAAGAGGTGATGACTTTAAAATAAGAGGGTAGATTTAGACTAGATATAGGGAAGAAATTTTTTACCATGGCTGTGGTTAAACACTGGAACAGGTTGCCCAGAGAGGTGGTAGATGCCCCATCCCTGGAAACACACAAGGTCAGACTAGATAGGGCTCTGAGCAACCTGATCTACTTTAAGTTCCTGCTCACTGCAGGAGGGGGTTGGACTAGATGATCTTTAAAGGACTCTTCCAACCCTTAATATTTTATGATTCTACAAAAAGTAAAAAATACTTTAGCCTGCTAACTTTAGTGGTAGAAAGAGAAAGCCATCTAGGCTGTTACAAGGTAGGCTGCTGCAGCATAGTAGAACACCAATCTGAGTTCTGGGCTTCTATTAATCTTGCAATACCACCCTAATTTTATACAGTATTCACTCTTGATTCATGTTGTGACCTTCATACAATCTAAGTCTTCCGATTCCATATTTTTAAAAATTTTGTTAGTAATACTGCTATGCCACAGAATTTCCTCATCTGGGGCAGTTCAAGATACAAATGTTTAATGAATGTGAAAGTCTTTAAGACACATAATACAAAGTACTATCTTTTCTATTTTTGTGATAAGCACTCTGCTGTTTCAGGAAGCTAAGTTTTTAAAAATCTTTTGATGTTTTACTTGAAAAGGATAATTCTATAGTCTTTTTGGAACAGCATGCCTATTATATAAAGTATGCAGTGTTCATTTTTAGCGTCTCACAGATGATTTAAATTTAAAATTCTATTTCAAAGGACAAAAGGCTGGTATTTTTACAGGAACAAGCTGGTATTATAGCAACTCATGTTAAAGTTTCACAGTACTAACAATGAGCCTTATAACTTATCTGTGCTTAAAAGATAGATAATAATAGTAATAATAGTTACAGAGAAAAACACTAACAGGTCTTTAACTACTAAGGGGAAACTGCATATGGTTGCAGGCAGGGCAAAGGGCTTATAAGAAAAACCTAGCTCAAGTCTTTCCATAAACATGGCATGAGAACTTAAGGGATCAAAAAACCCAAACAAATATATTTCAGCTTATTTGGGGGGGGTGTGTGTATTTTGTGTGTGTGTGGGGGGGTATTGTTTTTAAGGAATGTGTATTTTTATGTCATCCAGAAGACAGGACAAAGATTAACAGACAGTAATGGCAACCTGCTAGAGATCAAGCGAAAAAAACACTAAGAGAAAGGATTTTTGTAGTTAGATGACTTTATTCCTACTTCACCCCACCCAGACAGTATTTTTGGTAGAAGGTGTTTCCCCATATCTTCAAGGCTATACAAAATTGCATCTTTCCATGCCCTTCTTACCAGAAAACACAAGGAACGTGAACTATCATTTTGCTGGTTTTAATTTGTTGAAAGATGAGAAAAAAAAAAAACAATAAATGTCTGAATATAAAGCAACTCCAATGGCAGAGAGTCAGCTAACATCCCTTCCTAGCAATCCCTCCCCCTCCAGCTTTT
>VXAY01005478.1:503244-544210 GCA_013399855.1 Oxyruncus cristatus
CATCGTGCTCGTGCCATCTGCCCTCCAGCTCCCTTTCCTGCAGCTCTCGCTGCAATCCCCAGCAGCAGGCAGGGCTCAGGCAGGTGCTGGCAGTGGCTAGAAGTTTTGGTTCTGCCTCCATAAGCAGCCTACGCAGATGTAGCTACCGTGGGTGACCCAACCTGAGGTGATTTTTTTCCACTATTAGTGCAAAAAGATTTTTCTTGCTTTATTTTGAAGGCACTGACATCAAGAGTGATGGTAATTCTAGGCAGGAATGGGGAAATCCAGATAGTGCAGTGAGGACATCTTCAGACCCTCTGGTTGCAAACAACATGAGACAAACAGGGAGGTGGAAACTTTTTTGGACTCTGTTTCTTGGCTGCAGAGTAAACGCAACGGAATCCCAAATTGCCTCACATTTAAATACACCAAGAAGGTCAGAAAAGAGCATCGGCTCACCTTTTCCTGAATTCTTTTGAAAGCAGTTTCAGAAAAAAACACGTAGCTAATAAACAACTTATCTGCACTACAGGAAGTTTTTGGAAAAAAGACCTCATCTCGCCTCTAAAACAGCAGCAGTGACTAATGGCCACATCTTTGCAGTTGGTTTATGGGTGTTTCTAAGTCAGAGACAGATAATGTTCGCTGGTGGTGTTCTGGACGGCTCTCTCTGCATTCCTCCCGGCAGACAGAATTTAAGTTTACCTCTCCATTCAGAAACACATGAAAACAAAAACAAACGAGATAAAAGAGAAGGGAAAGTCCAGGAAGAATACAACATATCTTAGGTGCTTACACAAGACAAAACTACAAACTATTTCACACCTAACAACCTTTCCACAGTCCCTTACAAAAATGGGGTAGGAGGGAGTCAAGCACACAAGGTCAGGAAAAAAAAGAGACTCTTCTGAGACGACATTTAGGTAATATTATCTATATGACAGACTGGTGAAACACCCTCTGTGAAAGAACAAATTAGGTGTATCTCTGTTCATGCCCTTTCATCCTCACTATCAATAAATCTTCTCTCCTCAAAATTAAAGCAGCCAGCCACTCAGGACATGCTGAACACCATGAGATTTTGTTAAGGAGACATCCTTGAATTTCTTTCAAGATTCCAAATAATAAAGTGTTTGAATGATTTGCTTCCATTGCTCCTTCTTTTCCCATAGTTTAAACATTCAATGGCCTGCAGGAGTTATACTTCACTGGAAGTGTTAGTACACTTATGTATTGTATAAATAAAGAACAGTCCTCAGACATAAGAAGTTTAACCTTGATCTTGCACAGAAGGACAAAGCTCAGAATCACTGTGGATTGCTAAGTTTTACTGCTAATCCCTTGAAACACCGCTACCTACTTTTCAAGGGATTTCACTTTAAACTGTCTATAAAATGCTGAAAATAAAATTGAACTGCTGACCTTCTGTTCCCCAAGTGAAAAATCATACATTCACTTTTTAACTAGAAAGAGGAAGAGATGTTTGTTCAGTTCAAAAACCCATTTATTTCCTAAGTTGTTTAAGGAAAAAAAAAAAAAAAGAAAAAAGAGTTAATTGTCCATTTCTAGACAATGTTCACTTTATAGTCTTAAGCAATTTATCAATTGCTTTTCAAAAAAACCCCATTCAATCTCATAACAGTAGGAAAATGTAAAAAAATACATTTATTAAAACAATTTTAAACTTCTTAGTTTACAGACCACTAAGTAATTTAAGCTCTCCTTCTGTGAGCTTCCAGTTTACTGTAATTTCAAATATTGAATAAATTCTTAGACTTTTGGATTTTTTATTAGCAGGTCACCCACACCAGAATTTTATCCAATATAAAAAATACATTGTAGCAGTGAAAAAAAAAATTATGATGCTTCAAGACAATTTAAATCTCAAGGTAATGTTCCACAGATTTTTACCTGAATTTGGGGTTAATGAACACATATTGCTCATATCTCGGAGAGCTTCTCAGACAAAAGGCTACTTTCTAGAAGCAGGTTTTTTGAATAGTAGAGCTAAAAATAATCACTAGACATAAGATACCATTCTTGATTCTGTGCTTACGTATGTAACCAAAGAGGCAGCTTGAGAGATACAAGGTTAGATTTCACTATGAAACAGCTAATACCATTGAATTTAATTCTGTATAAATCTGTACATGTTCCTGAAGAAGACTGGACTATGAGATAGTTATTCAGAAAGCTACGCTTTTAATTTCCTGATATGATATGTATCAAGAGAAAGCACAAAAGAAACACTTGGATCTCCTGTGAAATGCGAGTGAATGCTGTAGCTTCGTCAGTCTCTCGTCCATCACACCGACTGTGTGCTAATGCTATACAACCAAGACAGTATAAGCCCAGGCAAGAAATAGCAATCCCAGTTTTCCCCCTAGAGTTACCTATTCTATCCA
Organism: Oxyruncus cristatus; assembly: GCA_013399855.1. Lineage (NCBI taxonomy): Eukaryota > Metazoa > Chordata > Aves > Passeriformes > Cotingidae > Oxyruncus > Oxyruncus cristatus. The sequence continues at coordinate 505,632 of VXAY01005478.1, forward strand.
ACAGCACTTCAGAGTCAAGACAGGAATCCTCTCTTACTGCTCGCAAAACACAAGTGCAGAGGAACCACTAGCCCCCACACTTGCCCAAATAAAACAGGTTTCAAAATTACTTGTCCTATAACTCTTCAAAAATGCATTAAACTTAAAATCAAGACAATATTTTTGGTCCAGAATGTTGGCAGCATTCATTTATTTCAATCAAGTTATTTCTTACATATCTTCCTCCAGTTCAAATGAGGTCCTCTTCCAAGAGATTGTACTTGTGAATGTTCTGCCACACAATTACAGCAGCTAGCTATTGTTAATTCCACGGTTGATGGGGAGGGACACAAAGCCAAGAGAGAAACACCATTCACCAAAGGGGGAAAAGGATGAAAGAGGATTTTCTGGAACCCTTCTGCCAGGCGTCCTCCGGAGAACACAGGCTGTAAGCATGTTAGGAGGATGCTCCTTATTCTGAACTCTTACGTTCAGGTGCCAGCTGCCGTAAGACGGCTTACACAGACAATCTAAAAAGTTGTTCCCCTGCTACTTTCCCAACATGATTTTCCACTGCACCGGCACTGCTGCTCAAAAGGATAAAGCATTCTGAAACTAAATTTTACTATAGGAATATCTGACTTTTTTCATAGAAACAGTTACCCAAAACCAAGAATAAGCAATTAGAAAAGTCTGAATTTATAAGAGCAAAATATACATTCAATATACAGGGACCAACACAGCCTGGTGACACTGGACTCATCTTCCTGTATTCCTACTCTCATCTCTAGTGCTTGAACAAAACTTACTATTTCCAAACTCCTTTAAAACTTTTACTATTTTTATCTTCTTTCAGAAATTCTGCCACAGCTTAATTTTTCCAAATAAAAACTACCTGCAGTAAATTGGTTCAAAATTAAACATTTGGCTTTGGCTGCTACATCACATTCCCTTTCATCCAGAAATATTATGTACTCTTACACTGATGAGGTGTTGTATCCTCACACGCTTACAGACACATTTTCTTCCTTACTCCCAACCAGATAACAATAAAATGCATCAACCATTGTGAAGGGGAAATAAAAGTAGCCAAATAATTTCCAGACATGGAGAGAAACTGTACTAGAACAAAGACCAAATAAAGGAAAATCAGGTTCAAAACCACAGGTCTGAAATATGGAAGTATAGCCACAGAGTTCTCATTCCTTCTAGATTAATAAAAATTATAAATTTTATATTGCTAATGATTTTCAATAAAAATGACTATGCCTTCAGTCCCATACACCAGTTCAGCTGAGAGCCATACAAAACACTGGACAGCTTCTTGTCTTACCTGTAGTCAATAGCCAAGAGCAACACACCACAACCCTGTTCTAAGTAATATTACAACAGAATTAGACAATTTCTTCCTTATCTCAGACCTTACCCAGAGAGGTCAACAGTGTTATCAAATTTGCATCAGGCCTCAAGGAAAAAGGTTTTTTAAAGAAAATTCATACACAAATATTTGGAGCCGTGGAGCAATGTATTGAAGGAGTAGCAAGTTACAATCCCCTACCTCATCAGAAGATAAAAATTCCCGAATCACCTCAACGTAATATAGAATAAAATAAAAAAATAGAGAAACAAAAAATAAAGAGAATAGGGAGAAGTGGGAAGCTACAGGCATCCCCTCCCTCTCTGGACCTCAGGGAGAACTTACAGAAGAGAGATCCCTTCTCCTTTCTTGCACCACAGAACCTCCTCAAGTGACTAATACCAAGCATTTTAATTTTATTTGTTCTTATTCTTAAGCTTCTTGTTGAACATTAAGTTCTGAGGAACAGGTCTTGGTCTGAAGTGTTATTTGATGCCTTGTTCCTGCTCCTCTAGTGTGTAATAAATACATTTAGGTTCAAGAAACTCAACCCTGAAACCAAGCCATAGTCCATAAAGGTAAGCAGCACTACATCATTGCATCAAATTTTGTCCTCAGTTTTTGTTTCTCTTACTTTAGGAATTCTGCAGGATTATTCAGGGTACTGACTCAGGATGTAGAGATGTCCAACCACCACCCACAGGGCAGAATCCTTAGTCTGACCTGTGAGCTGTCATTTTCCTCCACTTCTTCTAAACCACAGGCAGGGAGCAGGTCACAACAACCAGCAGGCTTCTGATCTCTCTGCTGCCACCTTTTTTCCTTAAGAATACAAAGCAGTGGCTTCTCCTCACACAGTGGACATAAACCCAGCACACAAATGGGACACCCCCATTTTGGCCACAAAATGATGTGTTATGGAAGAAGGCCTACAGCTCACAGACCAAGACTTCAGGAAGTCTTAGTAATTTACTGCAGTCAGAAAGTATGTTACAGCAGCCATGCACCTAAAGAGTGCCTGAAGCACAAGTCAGCAGCTGAGAACACAAGTTTCCATTATCCCTTTGACAGTAAATTCAATTTCTAAGGAGCACAACTGTCAAAGCCTTACTTATGAGAGCTAGTTTCAAAACCAGTTTTCTAAACATACATACACACACACACAATGTTTGTAGTTCTAGTCAAAACTTTCAAGTAAACTGAAGGATGTCACACCCTTTTGTTTTGAGATAAATGCTTTAGCTTACCGAGCACCCATTTGTTGTAATGAACCAGTACTCTCTCTAGCAGAGATAGACCTTTCCAGATCCTATGCAAATCCAGGGCTGGCAGAAAATACCATTTAGTAATCTTCAGGGAGAACTAAGAAAGGAAAACTAATACTCTGACTGTTTAATCTTGGAAAACAAATTCAGAGATCAAATATGAAGAGATGTCTAACCCTCATTCAACAGCATTTTTGGGGCTGGTATGTGATAACTTGAGAATTAATGGTATGAGACAACTAAGCCTATCAGGGAATGTGCTAAGGGATACAGATTTTGGTGCAAGATAGAGAATTCAAAATCAGCCTTTTGGGAAAATCTGGATCCCCCAACTTCCTGCTGGGAAATGATCTCTCTGATATCACCTGCTGTAGCTACTTGCATAAGAGGCAGATACCTAACTTGCACCTAGGAACACATCTGCCAAAACATTGGTATTGCACATTAGAAAGAAAAAAAAAAAAAAAAATCAGGCTAGAGGTAAATTTTAAATTGTTAGTAGGAAGAGGTGAAACAAGCTGTCACAAGAAAAAGACGTGCTAAAAAAATCCAAAGACTCAAACTAGTGAGGAAAAAACCCAGTGTGAGTAGCAATGACAGTAGCAGGGGACCTGCTGGAAGCATTATGCATACAGCTGCTGAATTAAAAAGGAGAAGGATCATTTAAAAGAAAGGAGGAGTGATAAAAGAGGATGATGGAGCTGGTAAAAAAAAAAGCTGCACAGAGGCTCTATTATGTGGAACAACTACAAGCAGCTGATGCAGACAAAATAAGGAGGGATGAGAGCTGCAGGTGATCCCTGAAACAAAAGGGTGTGAAGAGATAGCACAAAGGAAAGCGGGGATTAAACCCGAAAGACTGAAAGCAACCTGTGATATCTTCAAATGAGACTCAAAATTAGGGAAAGAAAAATAGACTATAAAAGGTTTGTACCTATATGCATGTTAGTCTATGCTTCATGTTGCTGTTGGCTTGAAAAATAAACAACAGGACAAGCTCATTTTCTCAGTACTCTCTGCTTAGTACAATTGGAGCTTTGTTACTACAGTGCAAACAGTAATTGTAATCCAAGATTAATTAACCAAATTATTAGAAACAGAATTCCACAAGAAATATTCCACGCTAACCTTTAAACATTTTTCTGTTCTGTGAAATTCACCGATTTCAGCAGTTATCCAGAGCGTCCCACTAGATAACATGCACAAAACCATTCACCAGATACCAAACAAGATGAGCTGCATGTACAGTCTCTCCCCATTCAATGTAAGCCCAACTGTTTTTAATATCATACTATGTTTGAGGCAATACACACCATTTGAATATGGAATCTTACTTTCATATGGAATGTTAAGAACATTATGGAAAACACACAAGTTTACATTTTTAGCTGTGTTTCTATGACATAACAATTCTAACATGAACAATGAAACATTTACAACTCCCTCAAAGCCTCCACACAAGAAGAACTGCCTTCCAGCCATTACCAAATGGAGGAACAAGCTTGCAACCGATTTGAGTGACCTACACCAACGCCAGCTGCCGTGCACGCTGCTGCAAAGCACCAGCTCAAGCAGTCAGTCCTAAAGAGCTACAAAACAGGCATGGCAACCAGAGGACAGGGGATCTCTCTGAAGTGTCTGCATTCGGATGACAAATGCTTCTTCATGGGGCAGTCACATCTTGGAATAACTCAGTGGCCTCAGCTGCTAATCTGCCTCCTCCTTCAGGAGGGCTTGAGATCACCAGCCCTCCCCTGCACCAACACAGCCCTATCGAACTACACTGTGCTGGCACAAGGACTGCTCCTGATCCCCACATCCCAAAAGCCTCAAGCCAACTTTCCCCAACATTTGACTCTATGTAACTCATTGAAGTCACAAACACTTTCAGCATCTCAGGACACCCCCTCTGTGATGTAGCTGAACTGCATAAGCTATTTTCAAGTGTTTTTCAAGATCATATTCTAAGTCACATCAGTTGTCCCTCAAAAGTGCAGTGCATATTTAAATCTTCTAACAAAAACTAGTGGAACACCTGGATATATTTATTTAGAAAACAGAGAAACAGGGGCTTAATAACCTGCTCTGTCAGTGGCATTCCTCTGAACACTGGTTAAGACACCAAGGTTGGTCACTGACTGTTTTATACTCAGTTCACTAATATATATAAGCGAGCTAATTTGTAACCAAGTGTAACTATTTTACATACATTAACTCAGCTGTATTCATGAGAAACATGGTAAATTCTTTCCAGCAGGCAAAGTGTTTTTGGTTTAGAAAAAGGGACACTGTAGATGACAAGACAGCCAAAGTCCATACTGGCTATCATGCCACAAAACTACTTCCATCAGGAAAAACGTGGTCATTGTTTTATTTTAACTGAAATTAATTTTCACATATTGATGAAAGCTGTGCAGTGTTCTCTGATGAGGAATCCATATGGACTGCAGTAAAAGCACACTGCAAAGGCCATTTGGGGGCTGTAACATGTACTGTCGATACCTACAACCAGGAGTTGCAACTAAAGCTTATCAAAGCTGGAAAAAATAGAAAATTGATTGAGAATCAGTTGCCATATTATTAGTAAATTAAAACATGCCTGTATTTTGAGCAAAGAACTACAATTACTACAAAGAGAAACAGAAACATGGAGTAAAGAAAAAGCTAAACCAGAAAGTACTAAAATTACATAATTCAGGAAAGATTAATTTATTTGGGATATAGACCTGTGGTTATGGAACTGTAGGACTGGGCTGAGAGTGTTCTTCCACACTGTCCACAATTACAGGTTATACCACTAGCATAACATAATGGGCGTTATTCTATAAATTCATTATGCTAAATGTTTGTAAATATATTTAAGTAATACTAAAGTTCCATTCAAAGGCTTAAAATGAACATTTTAGGCACCTGAGATAATTGGCATAATTACAGAAGATTAAGTTTTTTTAAGGGAAAGGAATCCAGACATCTACTCAGTACATACCTTTCATTCTCTTCATAACTGTCAGAATCAAAGTTTCCCATAACTAACTCATATCAAACACTTAGAATAGGTATTGCTTTCCTTGAGTTTAAAAACCTCAAAAATTATGACTGCAAACATACTGAATCATAGAAAAATACCTACACTCTGATTAGTTAGAAAGACCAGGGTTATAAAATTTTTTAGTACATTTAAAGACAGATAACTTGAAAATACAGTGGAAAAGCACATTATCTCAGAGATTCTACGCTAGTACTTCAGAATTTCCCTTTCAGTTTCAAGGAAACTGAAACATTTGCAAAAACAGATACTATACTTAAGACTGGATTGCATTTTTAATTCTAACTGGTTCACCTGCACTTTATTGAACAAATTAAGTCTAATTTCAACATTTCATAACACTTCATTGAACAAGTATTTAACAGAAGTCACAACAACTATCAAAGGACACAAGGACTTCATCTATTGCTTTTGATTTGAAGGTTCCAAAATGTCAATAATTAGACTTCATAACTTCCCTCTGAAGAAGGTAACGTTATTTTTATTTTATAAACAGAGAATTTGAGTAAGAAATAATAAATGCACCTGGTAAAGTAATGAATGAAGCCAAGACTGACTTTTCTGCTCCATGCTGCAGCCACTGCAATGCTGGACATTCATTCAGTGTTCTGCCCATTTTGCTTTTATGTTTCATTACAGTTGTAATGAGTTTCATTTTGTTAAAGGTTTCTGGTGATAAATCACTATGAAGCCACAGAAATCAACTACAGTTACTAGAAATTTACAACAAGGTACACAAATGAACAGAAAGAAGACAGCCAGACTAACACAAAAAGAATCCTATGGGAACATCAGCTTCACTAGGCTACTTCAGGTCTTCAGCGCCAACCTAAGATACTCTCTATAAATTGAATGCAATCCTGTTCTGCTCCCACAGAAAACATAAAAACCTTCTTTCCTCTCCATACCTTCAATACTCGATACTTTACTCTCAATACTCTCAAAGCTATTACCCAGTTTTTACAATTCAAAGAGTAATATTAAGCCTGCTCCACCACAGGCTATGGCTGGCTGCTACTCCTCCATACTTCCCACACCACCATGTTGAGCCTTCAGGGGAAAATGTCCCAAGTCAAAACAGTAGGTAGCAGGAGACAGGGGCCATAAAACAATACCTAGTGTTTAATTAATTGTCTGAGCCCCTAATTTTTTGGGTTTTTTTTTCTGAAAGTAAGAGCTAGAACTAATTTGTCCCAGATCACTGACAGAAAAAGACTTGCTATTTAAACATTCACCCAGCAGTCAAAAAAAAAAAAAAATTCATAACTACACTGCCATATAAGAGCTGAAACTGAGCAATACATCCAGTTCACTTGTTATCTTTAGTTTCAAAAATAACCACTGAACTTGAATCACTCACCTTTGGCACACTGTTAAAAGGATCCAGGCAGTGAAAGGCAAAACTCTCCGACAAAGTTATATACACCACCGTCTGAAACAATAAACAATATGTATTTCAGTTCTAGCACTAAACTTAGAAGACCTGCAACTAGGTAATTTAGTTTTCATGCTATCAAAATCTCCTATGAGATGCTAAAGAGCAGGCAGAATGGCTTGAACTTGATCTACCTGTTTAGTACAAACAGACTCCATTTCATATTTCTCTCAATGAATACAAGGTCATTTTAACCACAAACAATCCAAACCACCTACAGACTCAGCCTTCATAATACTGAGAAAAATCAGTCAAGAAATGGAATTAAAAATGTAGCCTAGTTTTAGAAAGATTACATTTTACAAAGCACCATTATCTTCACTTCCATATTAGTCAGTTTAACTTGTCTGTATTTCCTAAGAGAAAGGAGATGCCACTACACGTGGAAAGAACACACACCAGCAAAAGCATGGTCAGCAATTTTATGTGGCATCTGAGTATTCCACCCAGGAGGCACTCACACACACTGGGATGTGTAATCCAGATGGATTAGTACCACATGTAGCTTGGGGCCCTTTGGCACAGGAGACAGTGACCCAACGAAAGTGAGCTCTGACAGAGGTGGCAAAGCTGCTCGTAGGGTTGGAGAACTTTGCTGAGGGAAATTCTGGCTGGATGTAAAGAATCCATAAGGATTGCTAAGCACAGCCATATGCCCCCTGAGAAGTGAGGGGCCTTCTTCCCATGCCTCAAATTCTACTGGACATGGCCTCAGCCCTGCCAAGAGCTGGATGGTACAAACCTCCAGAGGTCCCTCCCGACCACCGTTGTGGTGTTAAGTATTTCTAGCCACAAAAGTTACTGTTCAGAAGAGACTTTAAACATTTTTTTCTGCTTTTTAATGACCCTTCTAACTCCATAGGATGTCTGACAAGTTCAGGCAGCATAAACCCATTAAGACCCCATCCAAAAAGAAGAAAAAAATTCTGAGCAACTTCCTGTGCTGCAGCCTCTACCTCATAAGGAGGGTGTGCTACAACTCCTACACAACCTGAGGCCACTCATGCACAAATGTTTCTGTTCAAAGTCTTTTCTGAACAGATTCCAACCAGTTGTCACTCTACAAAAGCACCCTATGAAGAAATTAAACTTAAAGGAGCAATTCATCCAATGCATCATAGAGAAGCAAGGGAAGAATAAAAAGTATTAACAAAGGTACTATAAGTACCTTACACAGATGTTTAAAAGTGAGATTCAGACTTCCACTCATTAATAAGTGGAGTAAGAGAACTACTAAAGCTGCAATTTGACAGATATTTAAGCATAAACATATTGTTAGGAGGTAAAGCATAAGAGACTCTTTGCCTCTCAGCTCCTGGCAGCTCACTCCTTGCTCCCCAGCAGCTGCAAGGGGAGACAAAGCATTCCCAGCCCTCCTGAAAAACACACAAGATTTAAAAAACCCCAAACAACAAAACAGTAATGGAGGGTTGCAAATAACGAGGAAGTGTTATTCCAACAGAAGAGCCTCCTGATCCAGTTCAGCACCTGAAGATATGCCTGTGACAGCAGAAAGCAGACAGGACTGGACGGTGACCAATCCTTTCTCTTCTGCCAGGCAGTGACTGGAATACCTGCCACTCCACCTGTGTGTTCCTCTTTCTGCAGACACAGATCGCAGGCAACCACACTTGGCTATATCAGTTTTCCTAACCAATTATAGACCTTAACTGTGCTCTCACTGAAAACTATTCTATTGGAATTATAGGGCATATATCAAGTAACATGGAAAGATACTTTAATAAATGAAGTAACATTAAAACCCTGAGGCAGAGCAGATATATTTTCCTGCTGGCTGAAGGTTTTGTAGTACATGTTTTTCTCCTTTCAATAATACAAGGAAAATTTTAATATTAATGGAGAAAAGTAAGAAAATAAAAGTCTTCATTTTTTGGTACAAGATCTTCTGAATAGTACTATCTTTCCTTTTCCTACCTCACAAATTATCTACTGTTCATTACTATCTATCACTGAAAAGCTATACCAAGCCTCTGATTTTTTTGTTGTTGTTGTTGCTGTTGTTTTGTTTTGTTCCTTAAAGAAAAACCCAACACTCTCTCAATTACTACTTCCACCTTCACAAATGCACACTGGCATATACACTGTGTGTTTCAAAGTGAGTCAAAAAAACAATGCTGTTCATCACCAATACTTGAAAAACTAATCTTGTATTAATTAAATAGAGAGGAAGTACAGTTGGGGAAAAGAAAAAAAGGCCAAATTTCATCTAAACATATAAGACAAGAATGAATTGTGTTTATCTTAATGTAACAATGCGAACTTCCTTCTGTACAGCAAGAATGGTTTAATTTTTGCAGCTCAATTAACACACACTAAAAGTCACTCAGAATGTTAATGGTTACAATTGACAGAGTCAAAAGAAGATGCATGAGCAAACCTCATTCCTACCAACACTTTGATTGAAATAAAGTTCTTTTGATCTAAAAGACACACAAGCACAAGATGAAGACTGGTCTCTGCCTTCCCTGGGTTCAATTTTGTTGTATGGTGACCTCCTTTTCTATTTTTCTCCTGATAAAAATCTTCACTTTGCTTTGGTAGAGCCATAGGAAGTTTTCTGCTATGAGTCACACTAAAAGTCACTTCCCCAGAATTGTAGCCAATTTCCACCATACACCTCCACAGACCAAAACTTCACCTAAAACATTGTGACCTGCCAAGTGACTCAAATTCAGGATGGAAACTTGGACCTCAAATATTCACTTATATTTAAAAGATGTTCCTTGAAACAATCTTTCAGTTACAGACGTTCAGGACCTTTCTTCTCAAAGGGCAATAAATGGAAACAGTGGTTAGGGTTTGGAACTACCTGTCCCCATGCAGAGTTTGGACTACAAATGGGGATTTCTGATTCTTCTGCTGTGTCTTACCAGCCAGAACTACAGACAGAAACATTTGATAGGAAATTGGGATTGCTGGGGGGTGAACTATTAAACTTTAGGAATACAAAATCATCTCCAACCACCTTCAAAAGCCTTGCAGCATGTGGGGCAAACACTGTCCATCCGAAAAACAGAGTGGCACAACATTAGAAATCTTGGGAAATCAAGTCAACAACTTCTTTGAATGGCAGTAAACAGAGGCACAGAGCTGGGCAGTCATGTCCCATGGCATCCCCCGTGCCCATCACTTCTGCATCATTTAGCATGATGCCCATTTGTCACACCTCACACAATACTAGTGAGTTATGCAGTAATGTTGGCCCTACTGCATGTAAAATGCCACAGCTCCTTACCACTCATGCCTGCCTACATATCCTCACTTTACTTGAGGCCCAGAGCAGAGGAGCAGAAGACAATGATAAGGAACAGAAATGGCAGAGTATAGGAATTGGATGAACACAATTACAAACATGCAAGGCAGGGAGACAAATTTGTCCACACCTTAACACCAACCTCAGCAGCTCATTTGTTTTCTAGACCAAGGTCTTCTGAACACAAGAACTATGCAAATCCCACTGTAAAAAGCCCTTTTCCATAGTCAGAAATAAAAGTTTGAACTCGAGGTTTGAAAACAAGCACCAAAAGGTAAATATCAGCAACACCTAAGCACCTTACATTTTACTGTGTAATTTTAAAGATGACAACCTCAAAGAATAAACTAGGGCCCTTGTAATGATTGCACTACAAGCAACATCCACAGTTATTAACTGCCTCTCCTTTCACTAATAGCTCTAATGTGCCCCATTTTCTTTCTCTCCATGGCTAAAATCCAGATTCAGCCTTACAGCGCCTATTTGGATGACAATTCTCTCAGGCTCTTTTCCCAATACTCAAACACCTCCTATTTATTCCTGACATGAAATAGCTAAAATAATCTCTTTGATACTTAATATGCTAATACACAAGAATGATCTGACCATAAACCTGTAGTGCACAGAGTGGAAATTTTAACTCCAATTGACGTATTACTGCTGACCTTCTGGAGAACAAATGAAAAGCATCACATTAATACAAATTCTCCTGTGGAGAAGATCAAGCTGGCAATCTGCCAGTTCATTACACCATCTAGCTTCACTCCAACATTAAATATTGCCTTTCTTTGTAATTGACTGAAATACACTGGAGCAATTGCAGGTAACCACTTTGGGCTATTAAAGTATTCCATTAAGACTTCCCCATTAGGCAGATATTTCAAATGAAGTCACATCAAAATAGGCTATGTTCAAAATATTTTAACTATGCAGACAATTGGGCAAGCACAATCCAGTTTCATGGAGCAGCAGATAGATCAGCCTAAGCACTCAAAAGCTCAAATTTGCCTGAATTTGCATTAAGGGAAAAGAAACCCACCAAATTTATTTAAGACTCTACTATATGCGCAGTATTTTAAGCCTCCTAGTCATATATATCCTCTCAAAACTCACTTAATATTACCTTCTACTAAAGCTAAGAAAATGGTAATATTAAAATAATACTACATTTCAGACTCAGTATGAAACACAGGGAGAAAACAGAAAGGAAGACTGGATTCACATCATATTTAAGGTTTCAGAAAGGCAGCAAATTGCAATGCTTCATTAAGAGACGTGTAAAAGAAACAAAAATGTTAAAATCCTTTTATGCTATGTACTCTACACAACTAAGTTTTTATTCTCTTAAGATTGTGGTTCCTTAACAGCAAAGAACCAAGTGAAATGAAGCACGAGAATAGGTTCACTGCCTTGCATGCAGAAAAGACTGCCAGATACTTAAAACACTGGAAAATATTTGAACTTGTATGCCAGCTGTAAAAATGAGACTAGCCCTTGAAGCAAAGGCAAATTTCTGTGTTTAAATGGGCTTTCTTAAGCAGTCCAGATTTAGAGCAATCACCAGAGGCTGCACAGTTTAGCCTGAGAAATTCGTGCCTCTTCTGGACAATGCAGGAGGTTATGCACCCTCTCTGTGCTCCTATGTGCCACGCCAGAGCTGCAATACACCTCCCGACCCTGCTGTTTGTATCAGAGAGGCAGTTGGACTTGTATCACTGGTCATTCAAACGAGTATTTTATTTTTTTGGGGGGGATGGGTGGGAAGAGAAATCCAGTCAGAGAAAACATGCTTATCTCACACTCATCACATATAACAGAAGAGGCTACGCTGACCTATATTCTCATTTAACTCCTGCAGTCAAATGCATATTCTCTACAGACTGGTGCATACACAACATGTTTTCAAAAGACAAGGCTATTTTTCACATCTGCTTGCACAACCACCAACTCCTGATGTACTCATGAAACACAAGTAGCTGGTTGTCTAAATAATATCGCTATTTAAAATAAATACTGCCAGTGCCAGATGACTTGTACGTATATCCTCCAAATACATGAATGACTAGCACCTTTTTAAGCTGGAAAGAAATGTTGAGGGTTACATCTATTACTGACTGCATCTGCTAAGAATTCTACAACATATGTTGTAAAAATCCGCATTATTTGAAGATGTATCAAATAATTCTTACATTCTTTCAGCTCTCCCCTAAAAGTCTGAGCTACTAAAAGCTATTAAAAGCTATTTGATATCAGCCGATGCTGATACCAAGTTACTACTGAAACTCACTGCAATATGCAATTTTTTTAATTCCTGGGTTAAGCAGGATTTTCAATCTTGATACTTCCTGATGTTGATCTAATTCATGTTTGATTATGCTGAGCTGCAAACTTCCGGGGCAACGCCTGCGTGAGAAAAAGAAAAAAAAAAACCACAAAGCAGAGTGGATAAATCATGAATAGGAGGCCAGGAAGCTTCCTGCCCAGGAAGCCTACAAACTCTTTGAGAGGACACGCAATACTGCAGTCTCAAAAATCAAACAACCCCCATGCCCTGCCCAAAACCCCACACATATCTGCTGTTCAGACTGACAATTAAACATCAAAATAAGTGCAAGCTCTGTCCAGTCACTCTGCAAGCTGAAGGAAGCTCACAACAAAGGTACTATGCCACCAAGATAGCCCCAGGTTTTTTAAGCATTCCTAGTGTGAAAGGGGAAGTATCCAAAGAACCATGTGTGAAAGGGGAAGTATCCAAACTCTGTTTTATATCAATTCCCTGATTTTTCCTTTTGCATTACAGTAGGGAAAAGGATCTCACAATCTTTCTTGTTCTCTTTATTTAAGGGTTTAGAAGCTGGCTGTGTAAGTATATGTATAAATATCCCTAAAGCCTACATAGGGGAAGCAACAAAAGTCTTGATTTATGCTTAGGACAGCTCTAACCAGCTCAAAAACCCTTACAAATATATCCTGAAAGACCTGCATTACCAATTATAACTGCCAACAGATAAGCAGAAACCAAACTATATGTACCAAGGCTATTCATAAACTCTAAGTATCGCTATGAAAAGGTAAGGATTAGGCTTCAGCCTAAGGTAACACTTAACTAAGCATGCTTCTTAGGCCATGGTTTGAGCATGAGATAATTATTTTGGTTTCCTTAATAGGATACTTTATTATTCAAATCATAGATTTCATTTTAAGAAACATCTTAGCATGTATAACTAATTACTTTTCTTCAGAATTTTAAAAACTAGTATTTTGTACGTACATTTTAATAATTGGTTCCATTTGAACTTCAGCCTTTTTCTGATTGGTAATTTAATGTTTTGTTTGTAAAAACTGCACAACAACAGACTTTTCCATTAAATATAAAATCAGCTCAGAGTCTTTGAGGATGATTTCAGCGGTCAACAACTCATCAACTCAAGCAGCTACTTCCCAAATCTATTTTTCCTATTGCATCTCTATGTAAAACATATACGACCCACTGAATCATACCAGTTCTTCCAAACCTCTCTACTCAAGTCTGAGCTTTTAATTTGATACTTATGGATTTTAGGACTGTGAAAGATGACAACAAAAAGCATCTTAATATACTCTTTACAGTAATCCAGTAATCTGCACATGTAAATTACTGAAAATGAACACCTCCAGTGGAAAAAGCCATTCACAGATGCCTTTTGGAGACGTGAAAACCACATACTCCAATGAATTAACTGCCACAGAAGGATGTAACACTAACTCAGTATCAGAGAAACACTAGGGAGAGACAGCTAGTTACCACTCGTGGTTAAGACAACTAAGTTAAAATAAGCAAATAAATCTCACAGTTACACAGTTTGAGAAGACTCGCTTTGGGGCGAGATGTAACAGAAAACGGACTGTAGCAGGGGCTACAGACAGTCAAGTAAGGCAGACTTAGCCCACTGGCAATTCAAAGTAAAAGGTTGACTGCAACCCTTATTAGAGTTCCTGTTCCGGTAAATTATTCATTCTTCCTTAGTCTGAAGAAATGCCTGAGTTGCTAGGATCACTACTTCCCAAAAACACAGTTCCCAAAAACACCTGATTTTTTCTTCAAAGTTAACCATCAGAAAAGCAGTCGAAGCAGTTTTTGCCTGAACCACCAGAAATTTTGCTTTAGGTTGACAACAAGAAGAGAAACGTTAACACAGCTTTGGTTCCACACAGCACACAGCAGCTCTAGCCTCAGGCTCTGCTATTATTGCTGTTTGAAAGCTAACTAGGTATTTCAAAATCTCATCTTACCCAAATAAAATTTGGCAACAGCCTACCTTCTGAGGTTTTTAGCAGTGATTTTCTCACTTTCATGTCTCATACCCATTTGATGGTGTCTTATTCTACTTATTTTAATCATGCCAATTCAGTGGCAGATTACAAATGAAAATGCAATAGAAACATTGAAGGCCCTGTAACAATAGTCAAAACAAAGATTTCCTATGGCAGCTGTCAAACTAATGACATCTCCAAAGCTATCTAAGTACAGTATCTGGGCAGAAATCCAATTATGTCAATTCTGTCTGAATACTCCAAAAGAGAGTCCTACTGGGGTTAGAAGTGGAAATAATTTTAAGTGCAGATTAGCTACATAAGCAGCTCCACTCCTGAAACCAGAACAAGGGACCAAAAACCTAAAGGCATGACATTTATCTGGACACAAGGGAGAGGGGAAAAAAGAACTGTTAGACATCTGGCAAAAGGTCAAAGCCAATTACCTTGTCCAAATTTGCCCCCCAAGATAATAGCTTCCAGGTTCACTTCTTTGAAAAAAGACATATTGACTCAAAGTAATTACAAATATTTCTGCTTACTTCTACATCCTCCACTATCATTTTGTTTGTTTCAAAACTTCTTTTTCCCAATAAAACATTAAAAGTAGTAGTATAACATGCCAACTTCCCAGAAGTACAAATTAAATTTATCTAATATATACATAAAAGAAAATAATATTCTCCCTCATTTTGACAAAGGGTATTCAGGGCTTTTAATTCAAGAGTATGATATCTCACCGACTTTGCTGCTTTCCTTAAGCCATTTCAACTGCTGATTTCCCTTTTGCCTTGGAAGTGTCTGTGTTAGTGCTTAATTATGTGGCAAATTCAGTTTGGTGAACCATGCCATAGGATTCTGTTTATTTGTTTTTAAACTAGACAAGGATCAAGGCAGAAGGGGGGCAGAAACAGCCTTTTAATTCAACTAAGAAAAAAATACAAGGAATTTTTTTTTTCTTTGTTTGCAGGCATATTAAAATAACTGTTCTTGAAACTACAGATGAATATAAGTTTATCTGTTTCTTAAATTAAACTATTCAAGGGACTGCTATGAAACTAAAGAAAAAACTGCACATGCCAAGTAACTGCAGCAAGATATATTGGTTGGTAAATACATTCCACCTAGAAACCTATATCTTTTGTGAATAAACATTTAAAGAAATATAAATATATTATAAATGAATGATGATGAAAAATAGCAGACTCTGATTAGACAAAGCTTCTAATCCTGATACGTCTGCAGAATGCTTTCAAAGGTAAGGATATAACTCACGTCACATATATCCTAAGTGCTTCTGCTTATCAACTTGATATAAAATTCAAGAGAATGTCAAGCATTCATTATGAATGGGCCTATATTTAGGATTACTCCAGGCTTGTGCTTCTTTCACCAAGACTCACACAGTTAGAGGTGGCTGTTTTCTGCTGCAGTTTGATTGGTTGTTTTTTTTTTTTTCCTGACCACAGTCATTAAGGATACTCAGAAAAGTCTGAATATAAGAACTCTTTTTGGTCAAAATGTGGTACGTTCTCGAGTGTACAACTCATTCAAAAGGAAACTTAAAAAACACCAGATAATACACAAATGTAGGGTTGCACTCCACAACTCAAGATAGCCTTAATTTAAAATCAGTGCCAATGAAGAGCAGCTACCATCTTCACCTGATCAGGGCACTTAATCTCAAAATCTTTTTTAGAGGTATTCACAGAGACCCCTTTGCAAGGCAGTAGTTTTGGATATTACCAGTTTGGACCAAACTCAAATCAGTAACCCAACAAGTTTTCTACTGTTAAAGCATAAATTCCAAAATCAAACACAATAATTTTAACTACACTTGTTATAATATGCTTTACTGTATTTACTTACCATGAAAATAATAGTTTATTTAGTTTCCAACTGAATCATGCAGTCAATGAGGCTGTCAGAAACACTTTAACAAAGCCTAGAACAAAATTTTTGAGCTATAATTTTGCACTTTTTTAAAGTTTAAGGATATATACAAGGAATCTATTTGTTTCCAGTTCTTTATTATATGAGATTTCATTTTTGCATTTGCTCTCTAGAACACACTGAGCACAGTACCACGAATCCTCCTTCATGTCACACAGGCACTGCAAATCCAATTACTACTCTATTAGGTCTCATTTAAATCCCTACAGTAGGAAAATAAACTGAACAAAATGAGCATCAGCACATTTTTCAACCATCTTTACAGTATGACACAGCTAGCAATCACAGCTTAATAAAATTTCATTTACAGGAAAGGTAGCTCTGAATTTTCTTTCGCTGCCAGGCATTTCAGAAAGACTTGGGAAATGCCTCTTCTTCCCACCATCTCTTGAAGAAGCCAGTTGACCATTGCTATTTCATGCTTCTCAAACACCGGTGCCTTCTAGTTGTGGCACAGTTTTCCTGTCTCAATGCTCAAAATGTATGTAAACCCTACTAATAACCACCAAGCCAACTCAACATTTACTCCAATGGTGTCCCAGTTGTTGTTTTCTTGTTTGTTAGGCGCTGTTTTCTTTTGTTTGTTGGTTTTCAGAGATTTACCAGGTAAGGAATCCTTTGACACAGGGTGACACCTGGTTGGAAAGCAGCAAGGGCAGATCAAAACAGAAACCCCACCAATCTGAAGGATACTGAAAAGATGATGGCATTTTTAAAAACAAGCTCTTATCCTATCTGTTTGTAAAAAAAATATCATTGCTAAATATTGCAAATTAAATTTGCACAACTTTCAGAAGCTCTGAATGCTTCACCACATCAGTGCACTTCATTTATGGATATATAATAATGTGTCACTCTACCTTCATTACAATCTTTACAAAGCTCATCCCGCTACCCAAAAATTAATGTTTATAGATGTCCAGGTCTATCCTTCCTTATGGGAATAGATAACCCAAAGAAAACAAATACAAAAAAAAATTCTTCATTTGTAGTTAGCACTCGCTACAGTCAAAGCTCTCGCTGAAGGATATGCAAAAGCCTTGCTGAATAGCTCTTTCTTAATAGCTGACCTGACTGAATCATCTTCCTCATTCAGGCTAGAAATCAAAATGTCATGATGACATTTAAACACATGATCTGTTGTTAAAAACAAAAGCCAGGAAAACATATGCTGTCCACTTTCAAACACGCTCCCCAAACACTGTTTCTAGGACAGAAAGGTTCAAAGTTTCAAAAACTGATTTTAAAATATTTCTGTCATTTCATTAAGCAATTTTAGTTACCATTTTATTATATTTTGTCCTTTACATGCCTACTGACAACCTGAGAAACAGGTAAGTTCCAAGCTGAGGGGGAGAGGATACTGATGGAGGAAAGGAAGGCAGTTGAGCAATTCCAAGGTTCGTACTCCAACTCCACAATTCAAATCGGAAGATCTGGGCCAGAGCTTTCTCAGTGTGGAAGAGATCATAAAGACAACAACATTGATGGGGTTTTTTTTTCTTTCTACTAGGAAAGGAAACAAAAGTGGGAAGCATTTTCCCATGCATATTACTCACATGGGCTTTTCTGGTGTATTTCCACAGGGTTTTTCTGCACGCTCTTTAAAATGCCTTTAAGGACCTTAAGCAACAGAAGCCTCACTAACAAAAATATAAAGATACCAGCTTCATGATCCAAATGTTTTTGCCTAGAAATGAAGCTAACAGTATCATCTCTCAGTATTTTAAAACTAATAAAGATCTGAAAATTGTACTTATAAATCTCGGTAAACTTTAAAGGAGGCAGAACAATATCTCCTCCTTTCTGTAGGATTTTAATTAGTTTTCTTCGTAATTTAACATTCCTTTCAATAGGCTACAATGGCACATAGAAGAACACATCCTCTAGGGAAGTTACAGCTCTCAAACTCTGAAAGAGCACAAACATCCCACATGTTTGAGAACCCAAAGTCTATTGCCATGAAGCCTAAGAGTAACAATCTCAGAAACTCACTGTCAATTGCTAAAGCATACACACAATTTTTCTTCAAACAGATCAGTTATAGCAACCTTTCATTTAGATCAATGATATCACAGATGCCATGAGTGCTTTCTTCTTGAGAAATATGAAGTACCAGTTCCCAGTAAAATTCAGTGGATTCAAAAATAGAACCTATATACAGACTATGAACATAGCAAGTGCTTAAATTATAGCTACTGTATTTTTAGAAGCACTAGGTACCTTAAGAAAGCAGTACGACAAGACTCACATTCTTAGCGCATTTGACATATGGTGGCAAAAAAAAAAGACATTAAAAAAAAAAAAAATCACTCCAGGAACAGACATCCTGTGCAAACAGGAATCAAAATTCTGGTGATGGTCCAACAATCAGAAGTAAACACACCCCAGTGAAACAATATCGAGGACGAAAAGTCTGATGCATCGTCTAGTACTGGTTCTGTCCCCATAAATGGAGTGTACCACCCATTGCTTTGCCAAAAAAATGATTCTCACCTTATGCTTTATTAACTTGTAGTAACTTTACATGTGCAAACTCAGTTGTTCAACTAGAATTACCCTTATGCTTCCTGCTGATGACAGGCATTAAAATCAGCTCAGGAAAGGTCAATCAATATTCAACATTCCAAAATATACCCGAAACAAAGCAACTCAGGCCTATTTATTTCTCTTAAAGACGTATTACCATCTTGCTTCGTGAAATGCAAAGGAAAGAGAGGACAGAAAAAACCACCCACCCTCCAGAGTGCACACCCACCAAAATTCCTAACGTGTTTCTATACATACTGCTGATTAGTAACAAAGTTTTAAACAAGATAGCGTCACACTTACAAACTCCGAGAATAAATGTTTGCCACCTAAAAAAGCTGACTGGCTTCACCACAGAAACGTGACTCCCCTTTTCTGCAGAATACAACCTGACAGGATTATTAGCACAATGGGCCTGAGAACCAAACTCAAAGCTGTCACAGAGCAAAAATGCCTCCTGTTTGAGTAAAGCTTCAGATTCTTGAAGGAAGAATCACCTCAAAGGAGGGCAGTATTGTTTCTTTGTCCAGCCTTTCAATGTAGCCACAGGCAAAAAACCTTCTCTTTCCTACCAGTGCTCCCCTTGGAGCAGAGAGGCAGGAGGACTGTCTGGACCTGCTACTTGAAGACAACTTACGCAGGCAAGCAGAAGAGTAGGTAATCCCGACACAAACACCAGCTTTAAAAAGTTACTGGCACATGTTACTCAGTCAAGTTTATGATTCAAATTCAAGAATAAGCCTTCAGACTAATACACACACATCCACAAACTTTGAAAGACATCTTGTATACCTATACAAAAGTTTTACTGAAAAATGGAATGAGATCATGGAGTCCACAAAAATCAATCACAAGACTTCTGTGATTCTTGGCAGGGCAGGATTTCCCCTGCAGCTCCAATGACTGACTCAGGCTAATTACCACCAAATGTTATGAAACAATTCTTCACTTAAAAAGAACCAACCCAAACCAAAAAAAAATCCAACCACATGATTCTATGGTTTCAAAGAAAATTTGCAGAATTAGAAGTATGTGTAAATTGATGGCCTAAGGGGAGCAAGAGTCCTGCTTCAGGTCTACAGAGCTTCTCTAAACAGTACCAACATGTAAACGAGAGTACAAATCTAGGAGGGATATATTTTGATCTTCATTAGTGCCATTACCTGCAATATCTAGCTTAAAGCTTCAATGTGGATGCAATCACAATTTAATTTCTTTTCAGAGGGATCTGCCACATTGCTCCTTGCTGGTGTCTTCAAGGCTAGAGCTTGGATAGCAGATGTCTCTTAGAAAGGGGCTGGTAAAGACTCCATGCCTTGTGTACAATACAGAGTGGGAGACTGGTGTGACAACTCACATGACAAAGTTGAGGAGTCAAAAGCAGAGGAAGAAACAGGACAAGAACAGCTGAAACGTAAAAAGAACAAGACTGAAAGAGATGCAGGAAGTTTTTAAGCAATTAGCAATTCCCTGCACAGACAGGGAAGGAAAAATACACACAGAAGAGCTATGCAGAGTTTACTTTTCTTAAGCTTAACCATCAATTATTACAGTATTCAGAACAATTTGGCAGAAAATAAGGGTTAGGTAGTAATAGCTTTGGCGCAGACATTGTTTTTGATACACTGAAATTTCAGAGATAATACATTCAAGAAAATTTATACACAATAAAGGGAACACAGTCCATCAACACTGAGTTTTACACCAGAAGATCGCAGGTTTTAGCTAGGTTTTGCATTTGACAGCTTAAACTGTAATCCTGAAAGATAAAATACTAATGAATTCAAGCCAGTCTTTCAGAAGGGAAGAAATGGGGAAATGTTTGTTGCTAGTTCAGATCCAAGTCAGAGACACATAACGAAAAGGTTTAGCATCCAGGGATTCTTCAAATAGCTCGCTATATGTTCCATTTTGTGACTATCTCTTATTTAAGTTTCTTTATTTGAATACACACAGGATTTCTAGAAAAAGTGGAAGAAGAGATTCCAAACTAATGTATGAAGTAAGAGAACTAACAAAGTGTATTAATACTCCTCTTAAACCATTTCAAAATCAGTTTCTATATGGATGGCAATTTAAGAAGTGTATTACCATTCTGACACAACCTTATGCTTCAAGATTGTTTTGTGTGTAAGGCAGGTAAAGCTAACAACTCTGGAATGTCTTTTTATTTTATTCCTACCAAAACACACAGAAATTGCATTTCAGAAATCCCAAATTCCTGATCTCAAATAAACATGACACTGAATACATGCTTAATGTTACATACAGTGTTACAGAATTTCAAAAGCAAAGAACAATGACTTATTATTATTGTGGAGTGTTTTATTTATACTCCGGAAGTCTTTAAGAGGAATATAGATGTGAACTGAGGTTTTGTATAAGAAAAGTTTGCTGAAACTATTTTGAAAGAATCCTTTGTCTCAGAAAGAATAAGGTCATTTGGAAACATTTCACACACTAAGAAAAAAACCCAAAACCAACATGCATAAGGATGGGATATAGTTTTCACCTCCTTCAAAACTCCATGAGTTTTCCAACAGCTGCCCACTGTCCCCCACAAAAGGACATGCTATCAGCATCACAAAGTTCCCATCCTGTATCCATTCATGCCCCCGACCGTGTCCTCTGACCACAAGAGCTGCCCTGTGGCCCAAAGCAGGGTGGCGCACACACAGATCCCAAGTGCAGCTCCTGGCACACACACAGATCCCAAGTGCAGCTCCTAGTCCTCCTGCCTTACCACCTGAAAGAGCCAGAGTTCCTGCTCCTTAAGTCTCAAAAGAAGATCCATCCTCGTCAAACTGATTTATCAATTAACACAAACCTAACGTATAAGTATTTTCCAGTGAGAAGGACAATATTTTTCCACCAGAAGGCTGTGTGAGAACATCAGAAATGGTGATAATTATAAACACATGAAAAATTGCTGCTTTACATCACTGAAGACCATTCTTTGGCATCACATTTTTGCTACAACTGGAACACACAACATATGCTTTCATTCAAGGTCAAAAATGGCAATAAACTGGCACACAGAAAGTTAAATTGAACCATGGAGATGATCTAATGAGGAAGAAACTCAGAATCTTATCAAAAGCCTTGGGGTTTCATAGAAGAGCGTAAGGGCTGTGGGTTGGAAGTGGTTATAAACAATTACTCTATCCAGATACAACACTTTTCAAAAGGAAAAGCTTGGGAAAGGATTTAGTGGAGTAACATGATTTCCCCTGTGAACACTCTCTTATTGCTACAGGAAGACAGAATTAATTTTAACCAATTCTACCAGATAAGCAACTACTGCGGCAAAATACTAATCATTCAAATTACTTACCTCACAAGTAGGTTCCCCCCCCTTCTATATAAAGAAAATTTCAAAATTAATTGTCTTTGATTCTGAAGAAAATTCACAGAATTTGTGTAAGCTTACATGAATACAACTGATTATAAAAAGGAACTACCTTATTAGTTTGCCCTCCGCAAGGAGATGCTTTTTCTAACTAAAACCTGACACAATTTCCCCAAATATCTTTTCTGCATTTAAAAAGTCTCTGGGATTACAAATAACCCCGGTACAAATACATTCAGTAATGTTTCCTCAGCTTTTACTAACCAACAAAAGCTTAAGAAATCTACTCGAAGTACAATCAATACAGAACCTTTTAAGGAGACACGGCATATATATAAAAACAGTTCAACAATACATAAGAATTAAGTTTCAGCATTAAAGTCTGAAAGAGGGGTTTAGGCACCAAAAGGGTTGGAAATGAAGAATTGAAAATTATAACAGTTGCCAGTGGCAAAAGGATGCTCAGTATTTCTTACCATCTCCCAGAATAAACCGTCAGTCCAGTTGAAATTAGTGCATATTTTGACACATAAATTACACCTACACCTTGCTGCATTAGGACAGTGGCTCAGAAGTAAGCACACAATCCCTCCAGCAGAATGTACTTCAAAGCCTCCCCCCCTTCCTCTGCCTACAGAGCTCAGCAAGAGATAAAATTGAGAATGTGGTTTTCATTCATTTCTTCCAGGCACTCTAAAATTCACACATGCACCTCAGAGTGGCTTGAAATCTGGCATACCATATGGCAGTACACTTGTCATTTCCAGAAATATGTTGAATATGGGTTCCAGAGATATAAAGCCCTAATAAAAAATAAAGAAAAACAAAACAAAACCAAAATTCCTGAAGCCAACAAATTCAGCTCAAACACCACCAGCTTTATACTGCACACAACTGGAGAGCCTGAGCTTTGATCAGGCTTCAAAGAACCTCTTAATTTGCCCCAGAAAATAAATCTGATGCCTTAGCTTGTGGAGGCTTATTTCCCTACTGTTTTGCAACTCTGTAAAGTTATTTACACTTGCCTTAAGTGAGACTGAGGTAGAAATGATACATCAACATCAATAGTAGAATTTTACAAACACATTGCACTTGGAGCACAAAGTAAATGATTTACAAGCTGCAAAACAGCAGAGAATCAGGATCAAGAGTTTTATGGCTATTCCAGTGTGAACCAACTGAGGAAGAAATAATTACTTATTCCCATTCCTGCATACAAAATTTAATGGTGCACATGATGAAATAACAAAAAAAAAAAAAACCAGAAGAATTAGCAAACAGATTTCTTTTAAACCTGAAAAAGAAATAAGGCTCTCCTGCTGGTTGAAATAATCAGAGTCTCCAAACTCAGCAAATTAAAGTGAAATTTCAAAAAAGGTTGGCAGAGCTAAACTAAACATCTTTCTGTTGCCAAAATGAGCGAGTCCTGTGCTCTAGGTAGAAAGCAACTAATTCATCCTTCTACGATAATTTTTACTTTCCAGAGATGTCTATTTTCCACTATTTACAATCTGAGATGAAATGATCTATCTTTTCTAAGACAGAAAACTCAGATTAGCAAGATGAAATCAAGCATGACCAGAACAAATTTCCTCCTTTCTTTTCTCTTTCAAGGATGGAATCCCAGATCATGTTATTTTCTTAGACTCAGAGAAAGAGGGAATCATTTACTTTCTTTTGCTGATACACTCAGCTTTACCTTATTCTCTTTTAACCTCATATTGCCTCTTGAAAATAAGTTATCTTAACACACATCTTTTTAGCCCAAGGATGAAAATTAACAGCGAGTAGTAACTGTTGAGAAGACCAGCTTTGAGTGTGATACTTTGTTTTTAACCACACGCAGAAATCAAGGAAATAATCTTACTTCAGAGGGGTGGATCCCATAGTCTCTAAGAAACTTCCCATGTGCATCTTCCATAGCAAAATTTGCTTAGGATACAGTGCACGTATACTATTCATCCAGAATGGGGATGTGACTTGGAAAAGATGGCAAGGAAGTACAGGGGAATTCTGCAATCAGACCTTCTGCAACATTTCTATGCATAAGGAAGGAAATCAAGAGCATTTCCACCCTAACTGGGAGAGAATACTTGCAAGCACCTACAACAATTCATGGCAGCATCAACTGGGATATGTAACATAGCACAAACACTGTTCCACTATACTAATCAATCATGTTCATCCAAGACCAGGATCCATTCAGCTGCTCCAGCTGATGAGTGTTTCAGCCATGCAGAGACAAGACTACCACATACCTGCCACTCACATCTCCTAACGATGACAGTGTATCTGCTCATTGCTGCTAGAGGCAGTGGGCTTTGAGAAAGCCAGGGCTTTTTCCCCAGGCGTAACAAGCACAGAGCTGTCAGCCGCTGGTGTTGCCATCTAGGGAAGCTATTCCTAGAAAAGCAAGAAAAATGTGTGGGCTGAGCTGAAAAGACAGTGGAGAAACTAAAGCAAGCAGAAGAGTCCTCTGTAATACAAGAGCTGGAGGAAATCCCCATGTCTGCTAAGATTTAAGTTGACAAGCAGATCTCTTCCCCTGCCCCCCCCAGCCAGTAACCAGGTTTTTCAGGAATACTGAGCTTGCGGGTAGGATCAAACACAGCTTCCACATGCTACGGCAAAATTTTACTGTGCCTAGCAGACAAATAAAGTATGCTAAATTTCCTGAACATTTTAATATTCATTGCAAGGGAGAATAAAGCCAAATAAATGCCCTAGAAAGTCTACACTTTACAGAACTTCCTATATATTTTGCAGATTGCACTGAAACCATGCGCTGATGCTGCCAGAACAATTCAAGAACTACCCAAATCTGCATTTGACAGGTTAAGATCTCTGTAAGGAAGGAAAATCTGACATGGGAAGCCAAAAAGAGAATTACTTCAGCATGATAGATGGAGGTGTTCCTGGGTAATACAGAGGAAATTTCTTCTTTAATTATTCTTTCAATAAAATCAGTTTGAAATTCAAATTTTACACTATTCTTAATTGTAGGTACAGAAAACAGAAAAGATGACAGCTATTGAAGCCACATGCACTCTACCGTCCTCCCTCAACTACTACTACACTGGCAAAAAAACTACTCTAGATAAACAGACAACAGCATATAGAAAGGCAGTCCTTACATTGTCCTACCTAAAATGCCAAGGAGCCAGAACTGATTCTCAACTTCTTTTAATCATTCTTTTCTTCTTCACACATGTGCTTTTCTTGACAAAGTCCCAAATCCAAACCTCAGAAAAGTTAACTAAACATATTCATAAGTGGTTTGAGTATCATAACTCAGTTGATTAAATATTTGGAAGAGTTCACCTGGTGTCTCTGAAGTGCAGCAGAGGACCAATTCAGGCTTCTGTGAGTAGTATTATACTCCTTAAGGATCTATCAGTAAAATGGTAACAATCCTTTAGCTAAAGAAAAGCCAAAAGATTCAAGAAGGGAAATGAAGCTATAAACAGGAAGAATGCAAGAGTTTATTTCTTGTACCCAAAGTTAGTAAACTGTTACGACATCAAGGTACGTGCCAGTAAATCTCTTTCCCTTTCTTACTTACAGATTTAGCCTTAAGGTGTTCTGTGCACTTTTTCAAGCTCTTGCTGCATATTTTAATTCTATACTTAAAGATCTTCCTACATTCCAAGAAAATTCGTATTATTTTGCTTTGATGCTTGGATGTTTTCCAGATGAAGCTCTAAATTGAAGTTCAGCAGAAAAACGATCAGAGCACTACATTTCAATAACAGAAGCATTGAAAGCGTGGCCTTCAGTGTATTAAACTCATTGCTGGAAGCTACATATGAAAATATATTACCCACCTCAGAAAACTCTCCATTGTTATAATTTGGTCATTTCACACACCAGTGATCAATCTCAGTTGAGCACATTTTGTAAGTCCATACATAATGATAAAAAATTAGACATATCAGAGAAAAATTAAAGCTCTTCTTTCATGAACAAGTTTATTCACCTACTGATTTCATACAAAAAAATCACTTTTCTACTGATTCTTCATAGGAAGTTAAAGCTGAAGATACATAAATTGTTGGTTATAAGGGTAAATGACTCAGCAATCTGCATTATACACACTTTGCAGCAAAAGCTGATATGCACAAAAAATAACTGTAAAAAGCAATCTTGGGAGTATGCCCAAATGAAACTTTTTAAAAAAAGTACATTTAAGGCTACTAACTGTAAATCATGATCTGTTGTCTAACTCTCCCTAAACTCGAGTTTTCTACTTTCCTACTCGCTTTCCTTTACCTACCCTTAAAACTGTAAAAGTTTCAGGTTGGTGATGCGTATGTAAGCCCCAGAATCGCCAGTTGTCAGTTAGCATCTTAGAGCACATCTACAAGCTGAAAACCCCAGGCTACATCTCAGTACAGAAGAGCAAAGACTTTTCATAACAGCAATGTTCTGGAGAAATATTACAGAAGAGATACTATCCAGCTATTGGAAAACAGAAAAACCTAAATAATATTGCTTCTGCTGTTCCCCCAACGCATTATCACACTGGGATCCAGTGCTGAACCTCATCACGCAATCCTTGCTACAGCAGCTCTCCCACGCTGAAGAGTGGACAAGCAGAAGGAAGATGCTGCGTAGTGACGTACAGTGTTAATTTTATGTAATTCATCTTAGTCCAAAGCCAGTTCAACTGGTAAATCCTACCCCAATTTGGACCACAGTAGTATTCATAAATTCAGTTCAAATTTAAGTATTTTAAGTTCAAAATTAAGATTTCTCAAATACCAGGTTGCAGGCACATACATATGAAGGTAAAAAATGACAACATGATATTCAACAGAATAACCTGTAAGGCACCCTGTACTTAACTCTCGCTCTGAACAGATACAGGAAAACAGACAACCCTATTTTTGTGCAACTATATGTTTAGAATAGTGAGTCAAAAAAACAATAACAAAAAAATACCTCCATCCAAATCCTCTTCACAGCTATTAATTTAATGGAAAGACTCTTCCAGCATGAAGAATACATGAGTAATAGCCTCCACGGGAACTTTAATAGCAGATCGTTAGACAAAGGGCTTCATAACATAGCAGCTGGATGCCATTCAGCTACCTGACAGCCCCTGTGCTGCCTGGAAAGAGTGCATTAACCAGAAGACGTGTATTTCTGAGGCAATGACCAGGGCCCTCTGGTACTGCAAAGAGAGCAGAAGGGGGATGGGAGTAAGGAGGCAGATTCAAATGCTTCTGAAGAGGTATTAGAGCAGAGAGCTGCACGATGCAAGACAACATATGATGATCAGTCGCACACAGTAACTGCAGGAATGTACAGTTTTCTCCACAAGACAGTTACACACATTTATTTTAGCCTTCCATAAATTTACAGTATTTTAAAGCAACTGCACTGGAAATGATACAAAAGCAACGCTAAACATTCATTCATTACATTTCTTGGTGTAAAAGCATTTTTTATTTATTTAAGGAAAGGCATTTATTGACTGAAACATGTGGGAGCCTGCCCCAATATCCTAACACATTCTAGGACATATTCATGGAAGAAGAAAGTTAAAAACAATTATACAAAAATCTTGTATGCAAGGGTTCAACTGTGTCCTCATTTGATAAACCTCATCAACTCTTATGCACATCACTTAAGCGCAAGGTTTTAGTCAAATCTCACTCATTCCCAAAGGACTGTAATCACACTCGATAGGATACAGTTTTTTCTAGTTTTATCTACTATTTACTTTATTTGCAGAAATATTTCTGCCATATGAATGGGTTAGAGCCAACCCAAAAATGTGTCCTCTCACAGTCAAGTGGACATGTTTGTGTCCTATCTACAAAATACTGCACATGGAAAAGGAGGAGGGAAAAGATTAATAAAACTGAACCAGATGTGATAGCCTTCGGTTTAGAAAGCACAACAACCAAGGTATGCACCAACTAAATCAAGGTTTTTCTTGAATGAAGATTAAGTATTTATAGACTCTGTATAATAAAATCTAAAGATGCATCTACACAACCACCAAAACTATGAATTATATTGATAGCAGCTCCAAGTATTCTTACCAGGGTTTGGAGTTTTGATTGTTGTTGGGTTTTTTGGGGTTGTGTTTGTTGGGATCTTCTTACATCTAGTAAGCACCACAATTTCAGGAGTGTCAGCAATTTAAACAATCCATTGAAATACAGCTGCTTAACACTAGGCAACGGCATCTTACAAGCTAGGCACACCCCTCAAGTTCAAAAAGCCTGTGGCAGGAAAACGGGACAGAAACACGAGCCAAGGGCTCCAGTCAGGCAGGCAGCAAGTGGGCAGCAGGCAGGCAGAGCTGACCTGGGGGATGGCAGAGGGAGGTCACTGTCTCCTCTGTCAGCACTGCCCAGGCAGACACAGCAGGGCAGTTAACTGATGATTATCTTATTGATCTATGGTCTACAGAGAAAGAGACTCCTCCCAGGTTTTTCTGTCACTGAAGTGACTTAATCATGCAGCAAAAGGTGCTCTCTACCTTGACTCACCTGCATTAATGACTCACTGACATCAGATTCAGGATTGCTATTTTTGAAGAACAAAACATTTGAAATTTTACTACCTGCTTAGCAAGCATAGTATAATGTACTAAACACTAAGTTCCTTCTAATGCTATGTACACTCAGTAATGGTATGTATGCCATTGCTGCAGAAGAGTAAGTCAATGGCCATTAATTCATATTGCAGTTATGTATGGTATATTCTTTTAACCACAAGTACATCACTCACATGAACTCAAAGGAATCCAAATGACCAACTACTTAACCACTAAAATTATCCACCCGGAAAGAAGATAAAAAACAATATTCAGGGAACAAAACAGTCAAATCACAAGGGCAAGCAGAAAAGACATTTATCATGGAATATTGAAAGTAGGTCTAGCTGCACCATTAAACAATCTACTATAGTCAAAACAGGGGGGGTAAAGTTTTAAAAATTGTTAATTTCAGTGATCTGCATTGATGTACTTACCTTCAAACCTTGATTCCTCCAAAACAGGCACTATAACCCTCAATGCACTTAAGGGCTTTTCTTGCATTGCATTTTAGTTTTTCCTTTTTGTCCTTTTTTTTCATAAAATTTGGTTTTCTGTTTTAAATTCTAGGTTTACACATTTTAAAATTAAGCACCAAATTAAATAATTCCTTGTTTTCCCCATGAGGGACTAACTTCCTTTTTCCATCAACTTAAGTGGGCCTTACATCAAGCACTGCCAAATCCACCCCTGTTCTGTAACATCTCAGTATTATCATTCATTAAACAATGCTAAACTACTAGCAGTCTCACTGACTTTATGGACTGCTGACAGAGTAGTTGTAATACACAATGTACAGACACAAAGTCTGTCCCTAAAAATAAACTGCCTTTGAGTCACTACAGTAGAAGTTCAACATCAAATTCTACATACATGTTGTGACAAGTAAAGAATGTGTAACTAAAAGAGAGTTGATCTCCAGCGTACCTGTGGTTCTTGTCTTGGAAATACGTACTTACGGCTGAACTTCATGTTTTGTAAATAAGACATCCACTCTGATAGGAACACTAGCTGTACTAAGCATGTGCTTGCATTTTCACAGGGCCACATCAACAGTGGGAAAAGTTGGGATACAAAACAAAGAATGAAATTTTGGCAAAGCTATGACATTCCACCTTCCTCACATTGCAGAGAGGAGAAACGAATATCTGAATAAAATAAATATCCAGGATCTCCTATTGGCAAAACAGGAAAATATCCTTAAGAAATACCACCAAGAGTATTACAAGACAGGACTAACAGAGGAAGACTCAAATTGCCGCAGTAACAATGTTACACAGACTTCAACAGTTTTCTGCCATAGGAAGTCTATAACATTTCAGTTCATTATGATTCCCCATGCATCCCTTAAGAGCCTCAAAGCTCGTAAAAATGATGTGTCATATTTTGATACTTCTGCTAAACACAAGCTTTGTTATTGCCAGTGTTTAAACCCAATACAATCCACACAGTTCTTCCTATCTGATTAAATTTCTAATATTCATGAACTAAAATTTTAATATTGAATGCTCAAAATGATTTAAATCTTTTGACGTAACGGAACATAAGTCATTTAGTGTCAAGCAGAAGGCAGATTCTTTATTATAGCATTAATTATTTGGGATATTAGCATTAATTTCTTTCTCTAGCAGAATTAAATGGAATTCAAAACAATGTGAATTTATGAATAGTCCACAATGTAATTATTTCTATATTATCCCTGCAGCACTAGCAGAAAGACTGCCTACAGACCTGAAAATGCAAAGGAAGAAGACTGATCATCAATTTCTCTTTTAATCTTTTTTTCTGAAAGACAGAAAAGGTGAAGCTCAGTATGTTTATACTCTAAATGGCTTACACTCCTTTTTGATGTAAAAATACACATCTTTATACCTATAAATGCAACCTACATATTTTTGCATTCAACATGCAATGATTAAAGGAAAGCACATTAAGCAAGATATATCGTAGCCAACTCTTTTACAATTCAAACAAAAACATTCTTAATTAAAACCACAAAGCTGTAAAAATAGCAGGGACTTTACAAAATACTTCTTAGCTTACATTACTAAAGTTGCTACATCCACGGGATTTCAAGTTCTGGTAGGAAGGACATGGTATATTTTTCCAGCACCTAAACGGTACCAATTTTCCAATTTTTAATTCATTTATATTACAGATATAGCCAGACAATACTGTTAACAAAAGTAATTCATAGCTATAAATAAATACATGAAAAACTGCTCTTTGCAGATCATTTGAGTCAGTTACCAGAGCACTAGATACTGACAGACTACAATCCAGCATAACATTCCAGCACAAAACATGCAAAAATCAGTATTTACAGATTTTTGCCCAACTTTGCAGGACTTCTTCAGTGTGCTTAAACCAGAAACAGCTGGCCAACTAAGACTGTTTATTTGTAAAGTTACAACAGCCAAGGCTATAAATAAACTAAATAAAGCATCTGCCACTCATTGCCCCTGTTCACAGCCCAATTACACAGGTGTCAGCTCCTGTCCCTGCACCCCACAGCTGAACTACCACGGAGTGTTTGTATCATCACTGACTGATGGTGCAAACAGAAAATGAAAAAAACCCCAAAAAACAAAACCACAACAAAACAGTGAATAAAGTGCTCATTTTCAACCTAGAAAATACTCAAAATCTCTGGTTTTGCTGAAATTTTTACTAAAAACACTGAAAGCATCTAAAACATATACGACTTTAAAGTGACCAAAGTCCAATTACCTTTTCTTTTTATTGCTAGCATTTGGTAAACAAACTTTCAATCTAAAATTACCAATTAAATTTTCAACCAACACTAAAAGTATTTAAAATGAAACCCCAAAGGGTACTTGTAAAAACAAACTGAAAAAAAAAAAAACTGAACTCAAACTCAAGAAAAAAAAATCTACATTAAGTTTTGCTGAGACAGGTGGCAGCATGCATTTGCAGCAGCCCAAGTCTCCTGTGGTGGAATCCAGAACCCTTGACATGTCATCATTCAAGACCTGTCAAATTTGATAACACTCTGTGTGTGTCTGGAAGGACACCATCCATTCAGGGAAATGAACGTGTCATTTGTTGTCATGACAGCTATTAAAATTCAGCCCGAGAGCATATCATAGAGCCACGTATCTCTCCTTCAGCATTAAAAGGTTGAAAAATACTTTCCTTGTCTTCATCCGAAACATCATTAGGATGTCAACCAAGAAGTCAGCTCCCTTGGAACAGTGGTAGCCCAGGATGGCACTGGGAGCCAAGTCCAACACACAACGGACGTGGGAGAAAACAAGTGTGAGGGATACACTACTACTGTAAGAACAGGAAGGAAAAACCTTGCAGCCATGGTGCGCTGAGGGTGTTCCTATTGCATTAAAACCAAGAAGTCACTACAGTCGATGTTTGGGACTCCCCTCCTCTGGTATTGGTACCAGGGTTTGCTAAACAGGAGGCTTAATTTATTGCTGTTCCTTGAAATGTTTTATTAGTCCAGAATGCCCTAAAAAAATTCAGAGTAGTACACCAGTTTAACTCTCCACATACAGAGTAAGTTTTAACAGGATTTAGTGTTCCTATTCTCTCCTAAACCTGTGAAGGGATGTAGTGGGTTGACCTTGGCTGGATGCCAGGTGCCCACTCTATCACTCCCTTTCCCAGTCAGACAGGGGAGAAACTAAGGTGGAAAACAACTTGTGGGTTTGGATAAGGCAGTTTATTTAAAGCAAAAGCCTGCATGCACAAAAGCAAAGTGAAGGATAACATGGTTTGTTCTCTACTTCCAATGCGCAGCGATGTCTGGCCACCTCCGAGCAGCAGGGCTTCAGCATGCCTGACAGTTCCTCAGCAGGCAGCCATTGGAGACAAGGAATGCCCACCTTCCTGCTCCTCATCTTAGCTTTTATATCTGAGCTGATGTCACACGGTATGGAATATCCCTGTGTCAGTTTGGGTCAGCTAGCCTACTTGTGTCCCCTCCCAGGATCCTGCCCTCAGTTGGGGAAGGAATGTTAACAGTGTTGGTGCTTGTGCTCAGCAGTAGTCAAAACACTGTTGTGTTATCAACACCCTGCTAGCTACCAATGCAAGGCACAGCACTGTGAGGGCTGCTATGGGGAAATGAACTCCAGCTCAGCCAGGTCCAATACAAGAGACTACTCATTAATTGCTTTATTTTACTATGTAGCTAACAGGTCTAAAAAAAGAATTATTTCAGGCAGGATGAGTTAGAAAATCCCAGTATAATTCATTTATAGTTTGTATGTTTAAAGAACACCACCACTCCTTTCTAAACCTTCCCACTCTGCAAGGGTCTAACCTCATTTTGAAGGAAAGGTTTTAAAAAAGCCACAGAATCACAGAATATGCTGAGTTGGAAAGGACCCACAAAGATAATCAAGTCCTTTGCAGGACACCACAAGAATCACACCGTATGCCTGAGTGTTGTCCAAACACTACTTGAACTAAGACAGGTTTGGTGCTGTGACCATTTCGCTGGGGAGCCTTTTCCACTGCTGAACCACCCCTCTGGGTGAAGAATCTTTTTCCTGACATCTAATGTAAACCTCCCCTGACTCAGCTTCCTGCTGTTTCCTTGAGGCCTGTCACTGGTCACAAGAGTGAAAAGATCAGTACCTACCCCTCCATTTCCCCTCATGAAGATGTTGAAGACTGCAATGAGGTCTCCCCTCAGTTTTCTCTCCTCCGGGCTGTTACAAACTTGGTCACAAACCAAGCGACCTCAGTCGCTCCTCAAAAGGCTTCCCCTCCAGACCCTTCACCATCCTCATGGCTCCCTTTTAGATGTTGTTCAATGACTTTTTGAAAATAATATAAATAAGGACAATATAGTTAAATCCAAAGAGAAATGGACTAATTTTCTTTTTCAACAGCTTACTTCTATTTTCTTAAAAATAAAACACATTTTTTAAATGCTGCTCTGCTAGCAGAACCAAGAATCCCACCCCAGTATGAGCAAAAAGCACCTGCTTTTGCTAACCCTCCTCCCATTCTCCTACAGGGTCTGATGGCTTCTCCATATTTGCACAGAGCTGATCCAGTCTAACCTGCAGGGAAAGACAGCCAAGAGACAGCAATCAGCTAAAAGCAGCTTCTCACTCTGTAAGAGGACATGACCCTGCGTCAGGAAGAGTGTCTGCAGCCTCTATCTTCTTGCTAAACTTCAGTACTGCTTTCACACTCCTGTCACTTCTCTTTACTAAGGCCCTTATAAATACTGTATCATTTCTACAATGCAGAAACTTCAAAAGGCTCAGACGGTTAAAAACTATTTTTTCTACCAAATAAGTAATAAACTGGAGGCCTGCTCATTTATTTTTGGTAGTTGATCCATCTCAGTTAATCAGCCCAGCTCTGGTACAGCAAACACTATCTACATCGCCTCTGAAGCAACAGAGGAAACCAGCGCCCACCTATCCAAATGGCACAACCTGCTGAAACACAACAGTCAGGAGTTACTATCTAACTATATTTTTCTGGTTTTTTTAATTAAAAATCTTATTTGAAATAAAGTTTGCATTTCATTAATTAAAAAAAAAAGAGATTGCCTAAGTAAGTTACTACCTGATTTTGTAAATATACCACAAATATAATTTTTGTCTAAGGAATTTTCAGCTATATTCTATCTGTGGTATATCTCACTATCTGTTTTCATGTCTATTTCTATGCTTGTGTGTACTCTGCAGATACTTAGATGAGTTGAGGAAAACTGAATCAAGTTTCTTCAGCCTAGATTAAAAACACACCTGTATGGCATTTAATTTTGCATCTGTACTTTGTCATGACTGTAAGAGAGAAGCAACACTTCTGAGAATTAGGGGATCTGCCAAGAATCCCAGCATGTTCACCACACTGTCTGCTCCACTGAATAATCAACAGCAGTTACGTATCACAATATTAATACTTGTTAATGAGATCAGGACCAAAACCAGCACAACAAATCTACAGAGTGAAAAAGCCTCTAAGCTTTTTTCTACTTTGTTTCTACAACTGTGATCAAATACTGGCTATACCAGCACACCTGAGCTTCCACCGTAACAGATGTTTTTCTTAGCATGAGTATTTCTAAAACTTTACTGACACCAGGGTTTTGTCCATAGTTGCACTAATTTAAAATGCAATAGGCTGCTATTCTCTAATCAAGATTTATTCCTCTGCACCTGAATTCTTAAAATTTACAATACCCTACTAAAGCTTAAAAACATACACTGACAGGCCACCTCATTGCACACAAAATGGTTATTTATGCTGGGTTTAAAATATGAACTCACTTCATCAACGGTGAGAAACAAATTAATTTGTTGTGTCACATATATTTAATGGAATATAAAAATATGTATTTCATATTTCAATGCACCTCCAATTTACTCATGTCATCAGCATTTCTGAAACAATTAAGAATCCTTACGATGGGGGAAAAAAGACTACCCTAAGAAAAAAAAAAAAAACCAAAACAAAACAAAAAAACAAACAACAAAAAACCTTAGCACTTGGAAGAATTACTTTACCCACCACTGAACAGAGCAATGATTTAATTGGGCAGAACACCAATGACTACATTAGTGTGAGAAAACTAATGGGCTTGATTAATTTGCAAGAAAAATTTAAATTGGAACTAGCTTAAACTGAAATAAGCCTAAGATTCCTGCACCAACATTCATAAGTTTGCAAAGCAAAACATACAGAAAAGTCATTTTTCAAAACATGTACCAGCTGTATTAGCTTTTTCAAAAGACTGGACATTGGTGCACAGGTTAAATGATTAGCGCATGGGTTAAATAATTAGTGCAGGCCTCACTTCTGTGCTTAAGGAGGAAGACACAATGCTATTTCCCACATTACAAACACCATCCCAGCCCTCTCTGAAGGTCTTCTACTTCAGGAACTAATAAGAATTCTTGACTTTCACACTGTCAAAACTACTCTTCTGCAACACTTCTGTATACCTAGTAAATACCTGGAAAAAGGCATTATGCCTGTAAGTTTATTATTTCATTAGAAGCAGAAAGCAGCTCTCCTGCAGAATGCCTCAACTCTCCGCCTCTTCAACACACCAGATGACCTACTTTGGGGGAGCAGGGTGTCCAGTGACGAGCACCCAGCACCTTACGCTGGGTCTGACTAAACTAACCAAAACAGGGCAGCCTACAGTTTCACAGTTTTCAGATATCTAAAAACTCCTTCGAACACCTCTAACAAATCCACACCAGCAATCCCCTTTCCTCAAAACACAGTGGGGATGGGGGGTTGGGAATATCCACATCTTAGAAACCATCAGTCCCTAGATACAAACAGAAAATATTTTTCTAGAACAACCGCTTTGGATTCAAAGTTGCCTTGGTTTTGATTTCAAACCTGCGGCAAGTAAGTTGATACAGCACCTGTCTCCACGAGTCTGGAAGCAGCTTTTATGCTCAAGGAGCATGAAAAATGCAGATACTCCGCGTAGTTTTGCTGCTGCTCAAGACCACGACCAGCAAACAAAGCTATCTGGGTATCACTTTTCGAGTTGCTCCTGTTATAGTTTCTACTGAAGAAAGCCATGAGCGCTGCAAAGGATTAACATACCAACAGCAACACAAGGCACAAAAAACAAAGGCTGGAAAAGAAGCAGACATCACTGACCTCGTCTGTCTTTAGCTAATAGAAGATGCGAGATGATACTTCAAAGAACAAACACCTTTCCTCACACTTACAGTCTGCTAGCCAGGAAACTAAAGAAAAAAGAGTAAGTGGAGATAATAAGTACCCTTTCCACTGTGATAAGAAGACAAAGGTTGAAGTTTTAAATTTATCATACATTCAGTAGTAAAGATGTAATAACAAGGATCATCCAGACAATCAAGGACTAACTCTGCTCTTGGTTTTGGGAAAATATAGCAAAAAAGAATTTGTGTATCATTGTATCACAACAGCATTTAGAAATGTCACCTGGTAGAAGTAGGAAGCAAATGCAACAGCTATGTTGAAATGACAGAACAACAGCAATAAAAGCTAACATTTTAGTGAATCTGTATCTGTTTCATGGCCTATATAAAAATATTTGCTAATTACAGCCTTGAGCTTCGTGGTACAGGTGTCTTCTATCGCTACATTTATTCACTGTTCCCAAAAGTGACATCTTTTGTCAAAGTCGTAAGAAGAAAGTCAGTTACAAAGACAAAGCGATCTGCTTAACTCCTTAAACTGACATTGGTGAGATAGAGGATTTCAATTTCCAGAGTTGTGAAATCAGTATTTCTAAGAGGCAACAACATTACTTCAAGGGTTAAAATACTAAAAATTAAAACACAGTGCCATTAACATCATCTATATGATGTTGACTGCTTCAGATTCCTAAGAAGTAGTGGTAAAACAAGTACTTTCAAACAGAAATTCTTCATAATCTCCTACCCAGTGAGCCCTTTCAAATTCCTCCATATTAAGTTCCCAGTCCAAACTCCCAATGATACAAACCACGCGTGGTTAGGCCATGAAAATTTGTTTTTACAAAGGCCACTACCGCGTTTCATAAAAGCAAGTCTAATTCTCCCACGTTGAGCCCCTAGAACAGTAGCAGCATGTTCCTCAGAAACAAAAATTGCTTCACGGGAAGGAGAAGTAACATTGTTCAATCTAGAAACGCTTTAGATTTTTCCCGACTTTAAGTCACCATTCAACTTTTATAGTAACAAAAGGTTTCACTTCGTGTTACAAAAACAAGGCAGTTCCGAGTTCAATGCTACACGGAATTCACTGAATAACCCTGATGCACGCAGAGGGCCACATTCACTGCAAAAAAACAACTGTGGGTTATGTTAACATGGGAACTAGAGCCGAGAGGCGCTCACGAATAGCCAGTCGCAGGTCAGATCTGAATTATAAACCCGAATCCCGACCTGACAACCTGATCTGAGGTGGGCCACAGCCAGCCCAAGGGATACCTATCCCCGCCAGCAAGCGGTAGCTCTTAGCCTGGGTATATTTTTCATTAAAAAACAGGACGAACTTCAGTAATTTTCTTCCCAAAACACCCAGGGATGCGCTTTCACTGAACAATCAGTACACGAGGCGTAATTTTATCTCACAAAGTGTAATTTTACTTTTATGTCCTTTACCTACACTGGCATCGACCGGGACCATAGCGCACCGCGCTCCTCGAAAACACCCCCGGCCTCAGCTCTACTAAAGTCGCAAGTCGGGGACGGAAAGAAAAAAGAACCAGAGCGGGACGAGGGTCCGCGCCCCCGCTGCAGCCCAGGGTGCCCGTCCGCCGGTCCCCGTGCGGGGCGGCGGCGCTCCCGCTCCCTCCCAGGAAACTTTCCGGTTGCGCCGCGCTCCGGCCGGGAGGCGCTGCCCGCCTTCCACCGCCGCTGCCCCCGCGGCCGCCGGATACGGCGCCTCCATTCTCCGGAGTCCCGCAGGAGGTGGTGTGTGTGAGGGGGGAGGTGGTGTCCCGGCCCGGCGCTGCCCCCCGGCCAAGCAGCGGGAGGCACAAAGCAGCGGCTGTCACACACGCACAGGAGCAGCAACTCGGGAGGATGAGGAGGAGCCGCCCCCGAGCCCCCC
>VXAY01005478.1:547617-710004 GCA_013399855.1 Oxyruncus cristatus
AAGAGAGTAGACAGCACTATGGCTCTGTAAACACTGATCTTTGTGCTTTTCTTCAGGTGTTTATTTCGCCAGACTCTTTTATGGAGCTTTCCGAAAGCACTGTATGCCTTTGCTAACCTGTTGTCTATCTCCCCGTCAATCTTACCATCCCAGGAGATGAGGCTGCCTCAGTAATTAAACTGCTGGACTGATTTGAGTTCTGTTTGGCCAGTGGTGATGTGGGGATGATGGGGGACTTCCTGAGGTGCAGGTTGATGGAGAATTTCTGTCTTTTTTAGACTGACTTCCAGCCCAAAGAGCTCAGCAGCGTCTGCAAAGCAGGATGTTAAACGCTGCAGGGCTGCTTCTGAGTGGGCAACAAGGGCGGCGTCATCAGCATAAAGCAGCTCCCGGACAAGATGGTTTAAGATCTTGGTGTGGGCCTTCAGTCAGCAGATTAATGCTAATAGGATTTACAGAAGAAGAATGTTTTAGGGAGGGATTTGGATTAATACATTGTCTTCAGGCAAAGGACTAATTTAAGGATTCTGAAGCATACTGTTGTTAAATATGCTGTTAAATATATCTATGTTATATATAAATACAATATTATGAAGCAATCCATTAAAGCTGTTTTTTTACAAACTGTGGCTTATGATGAGCAGAAGACACCATTGAAAGGGTTTCCAAGAGTTTGTATGTTGAAAGATATTTTAACTGCCTATCTGCTGAACAGATTCTTCCCAGCAAAAGCAACCAAGATGTTGCCCTGAGTAGTATTTCAAAACATTGAGCCTACTGAAATATTAATGTGCGGCTTTTGAAATGTCATAATTAGCTGTTATCTCTGGAATAACTGTTATTAAGAAGAGCTGGTGCTTGTGATTTGAGTGAGAATTACATTCTAAATATGAGAAGATGATAAATTTGGGGGAATCTGTACAGAAGAGAAAGCATTACATGATGTGGCGGGCACACTGTTTTGTATAAAGAAAGTAAATATGCAAAGCATGCACTTTTGCATATGCATAAGAGCGGTGCAGTCCTTAGAAAATATACACACAGGGGAGAAGAACAAGAATATTTTTCCCAGCCTAAGGCCATAACTGTATAGCAAAAAAATAAAAGAAAAAATGGTTGAGCAATAAAAATATGCATCTGTGTCTTTGGCAGAGAAGCAGCCTATCTCATACTGCTGTTTCAAACAGGTTTACTTGAAAACACCAAACCCAGAGATCGTGTGACCGACCTATTTTGCAATTACATAATGGCACTTAATTAATCTTGGTGTTCATATCTTGCACAAGAGGCTAAAAAAATCATATCTTGTGGCTTAATTTTTTTTTTTTTGCCTTGCTTTTTTTTTGCTTTTGTTTGCCTTTCTTTTTATATGACTATCCATTTTCTGACCTCCCATGTGATGCTGCTTGTGCTTTGCTACCCGCCTGGCAGAGAGGTGTCTTCCACAGGATGGACCCACGACCATAATCTCTACCACAGATCCCAGTCCTACAGACCCAAACCACACTAATGTACGTGTTGTGTCAAGGAGGTGACTACCACCTCCAGATGCAGCTCCTTCCACCCTCTGCACAAATACCTGATCTTTTCTCCAGATGCTCCACGTTTTATCACCAGCTGCTCTATCTAGATTATGAGCTAATACCTGCTCCCATAGGCCACTGGGAGACATTTTAGTAGGGATGTGAGACAGAAGGAGTGGTAAATTGTTTGAAAATCTGGAAAACAGCATTGCCCAGTTCAGAGGTAGACAGTAAAGGTGCTTGGTCACTCTGTGTTAGCCAATTGGGGAGAAAATATACCTAAATCTAAATTAATATAGGTTTGATTCAATGATCCGAGAGGTCTTTTCCAACATAATTGATTTTGTGATTCTGTGATTAACCTGTTTTAAAAATCACTACTCCTGCATTTTGAAACTGCCTTTTAAAGGTATCGGTATTCTAATAAATTGCATTTATGTACATAAGATTGTTAATACTGTGCCATAACAAATGGAAAGGTAAAGAAACTCTGGGTATTCTGGGGAAAAAAAGGTGATTTTTGATTCTCTCTAATCTGAAAAAAGTGTTTATTTTAATAACACCTTTCAGAAAACTTCCCATCTTACAACTCAGTTAATTTTAAAATGTTGAAAGCAGTGTCTGTGTCTTTTCTCTCAAAAAAAAAAAAAATCTCCTTCTCAGAGGATTTACATCACTACGCATCTAGTTACTGCTTAAAACATGCTCAATTCCCATGTAGATGAAGGGGAATTACATATCCCAAATACTCACTTAGTTACTGCTGAGTCATGTAAGTATATTTTCACTATGATTCTAATTCAGCCTGACGGTAAGGCAGCTGCTTTTCTCGCTTACTGCATGGTTGCTGTATCTTCAATGACATTTATGAAAAATGTTGAGGGGAAGAACATGTCCTTAGAGTTCAAAATACATCCAAATGCTTCTATTCAATGGACCAAAGCTCCCCAAAGGTGCTGTAAAACTGCAAGCTAAATCTATCAGCAGATCACATTTTACTAGGACAAATTCTATCATTATCTTTTGTAGACAGTTTCTGAGATTCAAAGTATTTATGTAAGGAAAACAAACTGGTGTTTTGGGCTTTGGAAATGTCAGGG
Organism: Oxyruncus cristatus; assembly: GCA_013399855.1. Lineage (NCBI taxonomy): Eukaryota > Metazoa > Chordata > Aves > Passeriformes > Cotingidae > Oxyruncus > Oxyruncus cristatus. Next base: position 550,241 of record VXAY01005478.1, read on the forward strand.
CCCTTGATTCTCCTGTTTATTTAAAAGTGGAAGTGTGCTGAGGGACATCTTTTGAACTCTATTCAAAGGTTAAAACTGATCTTTCATACAGTTTTGAAATTCAAAATACTGCTGTTAAATGTTTTGACTCTGCTGTGTAATCTCCATTTTGCACTTAAATACCAAATTCTGTCCAGAGCTGGCTGTTCTGCACACTGCAGACACACAGACCATCTTTCAGCCATGAGGTGCAGCCATTTCAAGGGAGGAGGACAACTCCCTGACACGTGGCAGGACCGTGCAACAGTTCAGAGCCAGTGGTGCAGGATATAGCATCCCACTGCTGTGGTAGGTTACGTCAGCATAGTGTAATTGCCTGCACTGGACTTTGCTCAGGACTGCCAGCTGATACTCCCCTCTCAGAGGGAAAAAAACGTGCAGGGAGAGGTAACAGAAAAGAAACAGAGGCAGTTATTTCTTACTTGGAGATCCCAAAGGCTGCATCACCAATTTATGGGTTGCATAAGCCCGGGGGCCAGTGCTTTCTTTGCTTGGAAGGAACATTCTATGAGTATATGTAGTTGTTTATTGATGGAGGAAAGCTCATCCTGTGGGCCCTCAGACTGGCCAAGCTCCATGGCAGCTTCCTTGGGGACCCACTGGCCACAACCTTGCAGCATTTGTGTGCATGGGCAGGACATCATCTCTGGCCTATCCCAGCTGGACATGGCAGTCATGGTCTAGAAATATGGGCAAAGTGACTTGCTGCAGATCCATATATGCCTTAGTGGATCATGTCAACCCGAGAGCCTGGGCAAATGGAGCAGAGGGATGGTACCACTGATTTGGGCCAAGATGTTGGAAAAACAGCTGCAGGTTGTGAGTGAAGGCAACACAACAATCCTGTAAGATCGTGCTGACTTGGAATTAAGTTCCTACTTGGCTCTGTACTATATGTCTATAGCCTTAATTACCAACTTCATACATAAGAGTTGACTTCACTCTTTAGAGGTTTAGCTGGTGTTGGAGTACCACAACCTAAAAATGTTGTAGTTCACTGCAGAGAAGAAAACAAATGCTCCCCGTTAGCCTTCCCAATTCTTTTCTAATAACTGATGACTAATCATAGGCCCTGCCTTTGAAAACTGTATTGCCAATTATTGTAATTGTTATACAAAATACTTTGTATTTCTCAGAGCACTGATTCCAAGACGCATAAGATTATGTGAAAAGCGCAACCTTCAAAAGAGTGTTTTCATCCTTCATGACTGCCAAGGAAAGTCTGGAAGCCTGATCCCTGCGAATTTAAAAACCTGTAGATAAAAGAAAAATCAATGTGCTTTTGAATCAGTATTTTACATTAGTTTCATGATTGGTGTCCTGATTGAATTTTTGAATGTTTTAGGTTGACAATTCTGAATTAGGTCAGAGAGTGTAAGTAATTTTCTGCTATTATCTGCTGGCATGAATTTTACCTTCATGCAACATTTCCTATTTGAATGGGTCATGCAGACTCTTACCAATCAGTACACAAGGTTTTAGGCTACAGTCTAGACAGATGTACAATCCATGCAGATCAAACATCATCTACAATCTAAATAGGTCATAGCCAAATCTGCTTTTTTTCTGTTTCAGAAAATACAAAACTGTAGTCTGTGTTTTACCTTTCAATTCAGAATTAAAAGACAAAAAAGACCACAACAATAGTGTGATCACTAGATGATTTTCCTGCATCTTCTGCATGATCTACAACAACAGGAGGCAAAAATTAATGGGCACGCAATAACAAACCAAGACTCCACTTGCTCCTGATGAAAAAGTTAACTTCAAGATGTTTTGTATGGTCAGTTTTTAAAGTTCCTTCTTAATGTTACATATCTTATGATTTCTACACTTAACAAATGAAGTCATCTTTGTTTTCTAATGGGAAATAGATTATAAAAGATGTAAATAGCTGTGACTTTAAAATCAGCATTTGGATATACAAGAAGATGGACCACTGTTTCCAGTATAACTGGTACGTAATTATTGTAAAATGCAGTCTACTCTGGTATTTTGCTGTCACTCAGCAAATCACCTCAGTCACCACTGTGGAATTAATTGAATAGTACATCAGTACAATCAATTGCTGCTCAAACTAATTAAAATTAGAATTAGCTGAGAGAAAAATAGTGTGAAGAACTAATATGGTTAAAAGAGAAATTTTCCTGTGACTCCATCATTTATAATTGAAATTGCTGAACAATTATACAGAACAGAAAAACTGAATACCAGACAGCAATATAAAAATTACTGGTGAAATACAAATATTACATAAAAGAATTTGGAAACACTGAATTCTTAAATCAGAGATGGAGAAAATTTTGACTATACAAAATTATAAATATAGTTTGTTAACTGAAAAAAAGATAAAGTAAAATTTATTTAAATATTGATTATATTACAATTACGTATTTTAAGAAACAAACTTACTTTTTAGTAGTGACAGAGAATCTAGGAAAAAGCAATCAGGTTTCAAAATACAGTTAGGTATTTCTTGGGTTTGGGTGGGGCTTTTTAGCGGTCTCTTTAAAGCAGTCCCTTTTTAAGCAGCTATTGCAAAGACAGCAACATGGCAGTAGCAAATGGCAGAGCATATGTAACCTCAGATGTGCTTCACTACCATTCTTTTAGCTCATCTCTATTACATGCAAGTGTTGTCTAGAGACAGGAAAAATAATTCAGAAATCAGTGTTCCCAGCCTTTGTTTTCTATCTGTCACTGTCATCCAAGTGCTGTATGGCTGTAGCTTAGTCAGTAAAGCTTTGGTAGTTGAGCATTCCTATTTTTTTATGTGTTTATAGTAATCGTTCACTGGGATGATGGAGGGATAATCTGTAGAAGTAAAGTACAGAGGGCATAATATACAGGTGGTATATTTTAGTATCATGGCTGCAGCAAAGTTAATTCAGATTTAGCTGAAAAAAATGGAACTCACATGAAACATATCAGGTGCTGTTTTTTCTTCAACAGATGTTGGGTGGATCAGTTGTGTTTATAGTTTTGACACTCATTAGCTGAACACCTTTGTCACACTAACCTAAGTCACATGGTTTTCTGTAGTTTGCGAACATAAATGGGCATATGAAGCAAAGGACTCTGGATGAGCATCTGAGTCAGTGTCATCTGCCAAATATAGGAGCATTTTCTACTCTCAGCAAGAAAGAGTCTATTCCAGACCAAGGGTCTGTACAGTTCCCCAAATTCCCAAATCAAAACATTGCAGCTCTTTCAGTGCCAAACCTCTCTTGAGTGCAGATTGCTTGCCATAGCTGTGAATGCATGCCAGGCAGGAGGCATGGTGAGCAGGCAGCCACGTGCTGCTCAGCTGCATTATGAAAATGCAGTGGTCCAATGAAATGAGTTTTCTGACCTGACATAACAATCGCGTCCATTCTAGGTTTGAAATTACTTATACCTTGACTTTCTGCAGAGCTCAACACTGTGGTATCCTGCTGCTCTCCTGGGATTTAAAATTTGGTGGGTGAGGTCCCTAGCTGACAGGGCAAATTGTGTAGCCAAACTTAATTGCAGCTCATTTACTTTGTGTTGATACCGGTAGGTCACGTTGGTCCTTTTTTAGATCAATCAAGTAAAGACCGTTTCCTCTGCCCTCACCCCACAGAACAGTTTCATTTACCATAGTTTCCCAGCAGACCGCAGGGAACCTGCAGAGGGTCAAGGTTTGCTGCTTTTGCAGCCCCCTCAAAGCCCTGTACCAGCAGAGCCGTAGCTGGCTTGCCTCCCTTTGCCAGCTGCTTCAGAGCTCCTGTGAAAGCACAGGGAGCAAGGAAAGCTCTTCTCTGTGGGAGGGCGGATGGGAAAAATGATAACGGGGTGTGGTTGCATTCTCCCAATTCCTGTCCCAAACCTCCTAGTCACTGGGCCCTCTCCACCACGATACCCCTGGAAGGGGAATTCCTGGGAAGTATCCAAGCCAGAGAGAATGAAATGTGCCTTTATGTTGACATGTTGTTGTTCTTGTTTGTCTACAGAGGTTGCAAACCCTTCTTTGTACCTGTCCCCACACTGTTCTTTGCCCATTCAACATATTGTATCACAATGAGGTGTGTTTTAATGGTACCTTCCCCTAACAGGTGCCTAACACTGTGCTGCCTTGTGCTTTGGTGTCAGTAACTTTGAAATCATTTACAGAAAAGCTCCTGGCTCCCACTGATTTTATCTGCTCTTGCAATTTCACTGTGAGTCATCCAATGTGGTGTGTACTTTGTTTTACTTAAAGACCAAACTGACTGAATTGCATCTTTGCTTAGGTCGTCTCAGCTTCCTCTAGGCAAAAAAAAAAGCAAGCAAATAAAAAGTTTCTTGCTCTCAAAGCTGTAGAGGCACACTTGAAAATGTTTACTCCTTAGCTCTTTTTTACTAGGAGGGAAATAAAAGTAAACCTGCCATTGCACTTTCAATAGTGCTTTTTGGGGGTTACAAGTTAGGCATACAAGTGGCTGGTAGCTCTGGGTGTACAGTATCTCTGAAACTTTCACGCATCTCTACATAGGTGCCCAAAAATTGCATTACCCTTCAGAGAGTAGCAATGTTATAACCTCTCACGGGTGTTATAACACAGGCTTGATGGACGTTCATAAAGCACTTTGAGAACCACAAAGGGAAAGCATTGAAAGAATAGTCATCCTGAGTTTTTTTAAGTGCTTTTAAACAGCCTCGGTCTACTTTCAGCTGCATACAGAGTCTTTTTCTTAACTGGGCTTGCACTAAACTGCTTTGCCCGTGAATCTTTACAATGGGGATGGCATGATCACTATGGCAGTGCAGCATCTGCTTATTTATTTTTCAGTCTTAGACCTGACTTGATTTTTCAAGGGTTGGTGGGAAGAAGCAGCATCCCACAGTGGAGACTGAAAGGACTGCAGAGGGAATCTGCTGAGATGGTACTATCACCTAGTCCTCTTCTAGCCTAGAGCTTTGGTTGCTACCTTTAACCCGTAGGACAAAAATAAAGTCAATCTCACACTTTTCTTCCAAAGCTGAGCCTATTGAAAGCTCTGATTACTGTGAAAATCTTTAAACTACACTTGAAGGGAGAACACTTTTACTATGATTTGTTGAAGCCAGGAAGTCACCAAGTATGCGCAGCCCTCTCTGAGCAGGGGTGCTCTTAACGAGCAACATCAGTGTTGGTTTTAAGGATAACATATTCAGGTGCAATGGCCAGGCTAAAGGAACGTAAAGTTATTTTCTTCCACAATTTGGCTGAAAGTGGCATAATTATGTCCACTACTTTATCAGAGTTGTTACCTTTGCAGTTGTAAGCAAGACAGCCTCACCAATTTTCCATTCAATGGAAAAGTCCTGTATGCTTTTACAGCAATACATCAGAGATGGCATATAATGGAAAAGTTGTCATGGGGCGCCAGCTCAAAAAAAGAGGAAAATGGCTGAAGAATTAACTCTCAAGAGACTTTTCTTTTTTCCTTTTCCTTTTCCTTTTCCTTTTCCTTTTCCTTTTCCTTTTCCTTTTCCTTTTCCTTTTCCTTTTTTTAGCTTTCCCCTATTCATTTCCTCTTTCTCTTCTTTTTTCCTTTCTCTTTAATAATATACATATAAAGAAAAAGTTTTCTATCTCAAGTAGGCCCATATGTCTCTTTTGCTATAATGTAAGATTTAGACCTGTAGCAAATCCACTTCACTTTTCAGTTGTAATTTCCCAGGCACTTCCTGCTTATGTCTTCGATCAATGTAACATTCTGCATAAGCAGAATAAAGCGGCTTGAGGAATATATCTGCCTATTAGTTTCTCTCAGTTAGATGATCAATGTACTGGTTTTATGTATTTCTGGGTCAAATTGTGATCTGCTTAGAAGTAGAAGGCCCTGTCTTCTAAAGAGCAAGGTGGGCAGAAGGGTCTTGCTAAGCTTGTTCTCTCCAGCCTATATATGTCAGCTGAGCTAATACCAAGAATGCAGCAACCTGTCCTATTCAGAGCTGTGTTTTGGTCTCAGTTCTTTGCCTTCAGCAGTGCAGAAATGTGTGTTTGACCTGCGTCACCTAAGAACTCCTTAAATCAGAGTAATTATTTGTTTACCACCAACAATTGATTATCTGTGACAAATGTTAATATTACCCTAGACATTTGTGGTTTCTCTAAGGCTAAATTAGATTAAATCATAAATGTTTATGCTCTGGGAGAAAATATTTATTCAAAGCTAGGAGAGCGTGTACCTAATACAAACATATCCCCAGCAGCCACCATTTAAGCTATATGTGGCAATTTGGACAGGCACCTGTGCTCATATTAATTAATCGTTTCCTGATGAATCTTAATTTCTCAGATCTTTGCAAATACTTTCACCAGCAGAGGTGGTCATTAAGTGCAAGCAGGACTCAACCCCAGAGCTGGTCATGGTGCTCCCTGGAGAGCACACATGGAGCCTGTGGATGCAGCCACCAAAATGTTCAGCTAAGGACAAAGAGAGGCAATGTCTCTCTCCTTTCCAACTCACGCATCCTGCTTATACCTGCTCTGGCGCTGACTGGACCCTCCCTTTGACTCATACTGTGGTATAAAGCTATTTAGGCTTTGCTGCTGTTTGTTTTCTTTCAGGCTGTTGAACTGAGGTGATTCAAATACAAAGCCAAAGCATGAAAGCCAGTGTGAGAGATGGGTGAGACCTTCAGCTTTGGGGTCACAAAATGGTTATTTGACTCACTGGAGCTTGTGATACCAAATCATTGGGGCAAAGGAGTCAGAATAAGAACATTCTCAGCCAGCACCTTTTGCAGGGAGCAAGCCAGCACCAAGAGATGCGGTGCATGAACATCTCTTAGAGATCCCACTCCTGTTCCTCTGGCCAGGATGAAGGGATCCTGAACTTGCTCTGCTGACTAGGAAATGAAAATCTCCAGATTTTACTGAACTCCCTCCTTTCCATGTGAGTACCCTACACGTAATGGAATGGCATTTACACACCTTCCTCCAGCCCCATGGATTTTGCCTTTACTTTCAAAAATGAAGTCAAAGATGCTCCGTAAACACTACTGCCTCCTGTGGTGGATCAATTCTGTGGTTGTGTGCCAAGCCTACTGTGGCAGGCCCTTAAGGCAAACAAGTGATGCATTTTTGGGTTGTAATCACACCTAGACATGACAAGAGTATCAGGGGCGGTCACGGGCACGTGCAGGTGCAGAGCTGGCAGCGTTTAGAGCGTTGTGAAATCAAACGAGGGTATGGATTTGCGATGTTGAGTATACGCATCTTAATAATACATAAGTTTTTTTTTTAGTCACTTAAACCTTTCATTGGGTAGCTCCTAAGCAGCTCATTAAGTTGCAGTCATACAGTAAGGAATCTCAAGCAATGTCACGTAGAGACACTGCTCCCACATTGTCTCCACTGAACAACTGCAGGAGTGCAGTCAGCTATCCTTAGCAATCTAAAAACTATTCCTGCAAACTATTTCAGGGCTACTCAAAAGTAAAGTATATGTTCATGATTTATGAGTGATTGAAGAATCAGCCTTCCAATTCTCCTAATTGTCTTGAACATTGGTTTACTGTTAGAGCAGGTGTCTAATTTCTTCAGATTATATTGATAGATATAGTTTAGACAAGATTTTTATGTATCACGTACAAATCCTTTATGTACTTTAGGTGGAAGTGGATTTGATGAAGAAACAAAAGTCTCTGAGTCTTAGGAAATAGCATTTTGTAATTAAAAATAACAAATAACAAACAGCTGCAGACAGGGAGATAGGGTCTATATTGGGAAATTATTGAAAGATTGCAGGCAGGAAAGAGAGAGGCTGGGTGTAGGATTAGTAAATTAATTCCTCTAACTCCTCTCCCACAAATAAATCAGTGGAACGTGGATGACCCTCATTCTGGTAGGGAGAGACAGCACGCAGTAATCCTATCCCCTCCACCCAGTTCCTTTTGCTCCCAGTAACACTCTTGGCCCTGGAGAGCAGAAGCCCTGGCTTATCCTGCCCTGCAGCTGCTGTCAGCCCAGACAGAACCAGACACAGGAGCACCACCTCCACTTTGGCTCCCAGATTGAACTGCATCTCCTAAATATACATGTTTGCTGTTATTCCTACATACTCTTCCCAGCCTCCTCCATTTTTCGAGGAAGTGGATGTAGTCTGATCCAAATGATTTGGTGTATTTTAATAGCACTTCCAGCCATTTACTGCTTGCTAAATGAACAGTGTAATCACTATGTCCAATACAGGAAAGTGTTCAAGGGGGATATATTCACACTAGGACAGACGTAAAAGAAAGAGTATGCATGCAAGAAGCATTTCACTCTGGCATGTTTTAAAGTTATCATGTCTTCTATTGCAAATAATGCAATGATGCCATTTAGACTAATTGAATATGATTACTGATTTCTTCATTTTCATTATAAACCTTCATAAACCTTCTATAAAATAAAACCATGAACTGCAGATACATCTCATACCTCCCAGAAAGGTAAAGAGAGACAACATTTCTACATTGAATATATATACTAGACTCCTGCATCTCTTGTTCATACAAAGGAAAATTTTGCCTCAAGTTTAAGCACTCTCTAGTTCAGATTTTAGGTTGATGAACCAGGTCTAAAATGTTAAACCTATCAATTAAAAAGAAAAATGGACATGTTGAAAACTTCCAGTATCAGCTGGTCTAGTTTTGTACTGCTGCAGCGCTATAGAGATGAGGATACGAGCATGGGTCATGTTGTCAGGATAACTTTAAATTACAGCCTTGCTCAAAGCAATAGTCTTCATGATTTCCTGTAAAATGTCATCTATATCCATAGCAGCACGGGAGCAATAACAATACAATCACTAGTGCAGCATGAATTAACTTCTGAACAACGGTCTCATATGAGAATGCTTTGGAGGGGAAAAAAATAGATCAATAGGCAAAATCCACTGCATTTGCACAAGGCCAGGATGCTTGGGCTGCCTGTGCAGCTGGAGAGTTGTAATCCAAATCCTTTCTGCACGTGACTGGAGCGTGCTCAGGGCTGCTTTGCTGGTCTCTTAAGTGTAGTCTTTTCCAGAGAATGAGCAAGCAATAGGCTGCTGGACTCGTTGCAGCCGGAGTGAGAACAGGTTTCTTCGGGCGCCAAGCCCAGCTGTCCGTGGGCGAGCAGGCATCCTGGCACCAGGACTGCAGGAGACAGGGTGCCAGGGTACGTGTCCTGGAGGTGGAGGCCAAGCCCAGAGGGAAGCTGCAAGGGCTCGGGCATCTTGACTGTCCCTCTGAAAAAAACATTTTATCAAAGTGACTGGATTCTGGTGAAACCTAGTTGTCCCTTTGTTCAGCAGAACAGCAGCACAGCCAGGCATTGCAGCTGAAATGGTGTGGGGTCCTCAGGGAACAGCAGTACACTCCAGCTGAGCTGAAGGGGCAGTGAGTGGCTCGTGCATATCCTCTGTACCATGGCCAAGGCCATGGTGACTGCAAGGACAGCCCTGGTTGACTTTGGCTGCCGTCTGTACTCTGGCTCAGTCCGGATGGTGCTATTAATGCAGGTCACAGTGTGGTCACCCTGCCTTGCCTACAACTAAATTGCACAGCGCTTGTGAGGGATATAGTACTAGGTCCCTGTGAAATCTACCTTTCCCAGCTCACCACGTGCAGGGGTCCCTGGCCTTGCTGCCATCTCCAAATTCCCTTCTACAACACAGCGGAGCATCTGGGCAAAACACTTCCTTGCATCTGTGAGTGTGTAGGAATGGGTGGTGAGGGCTCCTGTGCATCATCCCACTGTAGCACTGCTCCCACACACAGCCCAATGCTTACAGCACAAGTGGAGTTTGAAAACACACAGGTAAAAAGACCAAAATAAACCATCCTCTCTGGTACTGATGTAACTCTTCAGTTTAGTCTAAACCTCTCAGCCAAACCACAATATTTTGAGAAAGAGAGCAAATGTAAGTACTCATGTCCTTATAGTCAGTAAAACAAAGTAAAACAAATGCAGCAGACGCCAGTTATAATGGACAAACAGTCCTTTGGGGAAGACTTTCCCAAGCCAACCATTAAATTCAATACATTTTTCCCTGCTCACTCAGGGTTCCTAACGAAAGAGTTGAGCTCGGGGGATGACTGAGGAACTAAGGAAATGAGATAAAAAAGCTACTGAAATTGAATTTCCTCCCAGAGTATTTCTTCCATAAGCTGCATAAACTTTTCTTACCTAAATAAATACTCTGTGGCACACTAGTTTTTACATTCCCTGATATGACTCTGATGATAACCTTTGCCTATGCTGTGACTTCCCAAGAATCTCAGAAAATAGCCGGGACATTTACATATTGTGTATTGTCCTGAGCTAGACAACAGTTGGGAACCACAAAACCCTTCTAAATGTTTGAAAATACCATAATCTTAAAAACAAACAAAAAACCAAACCCAAACCTCCTCCTCCAGCTCTGTCTGCAAATTACTTCAAACATAAAAATAAAAAAAAAATCTCTGAACTTTCTGGTGAGTTGACTATAAACACCTCTGCCTCTTTCCTTGTCATTATCTAATTGTTTCTGCCTGGTCAGGCCACATGCAAGCCATAAAGATAATAATGAGGTAATGAGAAAAGTGTTCCAGACATTTAGACTGTAAAGTATCAACCTAAGTATTAGCTATACTTAGTATTAGTATTAGTAGTACTTTCAATATATGCAGTTCTATTCGTTGCTGGAAATCCCATGAGGCAGGTATATTTTATGTACAGCTACATTTAGGACAAAGAAATTACAGCGTGCAGCTGTTACGAGTCTTGCCTTTCATCAAAAGGAATTCATTATCACAGAGGAAATTCAACACAAAGCTCCTGATTCCACTGCTCCCACCCACTGTGTCCACAAGAAAATTTAAATACTTTTACATTCATAAAATAAGAATTAAAATTCTTTTGCTTTGCTTCTTTTTGATGTCTCAAAAGTTTAAAAAAAAAAAAAATTCAGCCCTCAATTTCTTACCTTACCTGTAATCTAAACAAATGAAAATATCCATCTTTTAATTGCTAACCTTACATATATGTTAAACAGTAGCATAGGGATTCATAACATCATCTCTTGACAGGTTGAGATGGGTAAATTCTTACCTTCTTGCTCTACCAGAGCTGGTTTTCAACCTCACTTTTCTCTGTTAAATGAAGAGCTCAAATCAGATGGATTGTGTTGAAAGAAATTAATTTATTTTTTTCTCAGTGAGGCTCATAAAGATCTGCTTTCCATCCTTGAAAGGAAAAAAAGCCATCTAAATAGAAGCAAAAAACCAAATAGCAAAACACAAACTGCGATTTATTCAGTCCAGTATCCAAGAATCCTCCACTAGGAAGTGAAGATGGAGAATTTAGAAACAAATTTGCTCCTTTCATTCAAAGACAAAACCATGAATCAGTACTTGTTTACATACAGTCTGTCTCACTATACTTTGTGTAGAGGAAGTGCTTTCATCCACACATTGCTCGACCTGACCTGTTCTTTTTCAGATTTTGTGTGGAAATGTCCTTTACATCAATGATAAGCAGAACTACACACAGTTTTGTAGTATTTCAGTTGTTTCATTAAGAGTGTCAATTAAAAAAAGATACTTTAAAGTTTACCTGCTGGGAAGAAAGAGAATAAAATCTGTCACCCATATAGATTTGTTTGGGTTTTTTTTCACTCATTAGAGTAGCTTTCCGTCCTGCGTATGTGGAATTAATTACCTTTAACAGAATTTTGCTATCCCCCTAGTTTTATTGTTAAAAAGAAAGTCTTCCATCATAAATTAAGACCCCCATAAACTGAATCACAGACCTCAGCTTACGATTATTACTACCACCGATAATGAAAAAATTCTCTGCTGTACTGAAACACAGCCTTTTAAGTTGACTGAATGAATAATCTGTGATGTCCTCTATTTTAAATTTTTATTGACATTGCCTCCGAGTTTTGAGAGCCTTGAGAATTTGACAGGGCAGTTTAAATTTATTGCAGCCTAAACATGTTTTCAAGACCAGAAATAAGAAGAATCCTCGTTTAAACAGCAGGGAAGAGATGGCTCTAGGCCATCTACCTGATGCATTCACAAACCTTGCAACACCTGTTGGTCATACAGGGGCTAAATTCCCTTCCACTCTGCTTTTCTCTCTGTCCTTCATGCATCATCTCTGCTGGATAATTAAAGACAGTAGTCTCAACAAAGTGTTGTCATTGAAGATATAGGAAATACAGCAGAACTAAAGGGGAAAGTAGATTTTTGGTCCACTGGCCTGAAAATTCAATCCAAATCAAACTGATTCATTTACCGTATCCTATGAGTCATCAGGCACAGCATCGCCAGCTGGTTGAAGGAGGTGGTTGTCCCATTCTGCTCTGCACTGGTGCGGCCTCACCTTGAATATTGTGGCACTGATCTCTCCTCTGTGGTGACCAGTGACAGGACCTGAAGGAATGGTCTGAAGTTGTGTTAGGGGAGGTTTAGGTTGGATATTAGAAAAAGGTTCTTCACCCAGAGAGTTGTTGGGCACTGGAACAGACTCACCAGGGAAGTGGTCACAGCATCAAGCCTGCCAGAGTTCAAGAAGCATTTGGATGCTCAGGCACATGGTGTGACTCTTGGGGATGGTCCCGTGCAGGGCCAGGAGTTGGACTTTGTGATCCTTGTGGGTCCCTTCCAACTCAGCATGAAGAGATTTATATTGGTAATGCTGGCTGTGGGGAAACTTCTGCTGTCCTCCTGATCAAGAAAATGCCATCACCTTTATAGCTTGGAGTAGCAGAAATGAATTTTACATTTAGAACAGATATATGTAACATCATCATGCAGATATAAAACCAGTTGTAGTCAGGGAGGTGGGTAATGCTTTTTGATATTATTTTAAAAGAAATAATTTTCTTAGTTGCAAATATTGAAGAGTGTATGAGAAAAGGTGGTTGTGCCATCTCCTTAAATTCTTCCTACCTCTCATAATAAGGGGCAAAACCAATGAGAAAATAGTTTTGGGGAAATCTGTGAATAATGGTAACACTTAAATAATTCAGTTCTCTGGAATAGTTTCTGAAGTCTTTTTCATATCTTAGTGAAAAAGGTAATATCATTTGTGCCTATAGATGAGGACTGTGACATTTAAATCAAGATGTGACTCCAAAATTTTTCAACTTTCTCTGCTTTGGAGGGCACACTTTTGGCATGAACTGAGGTTATAGGAGTTCTAATGAATATACACATTTAAACCATCTTATATAATTTTTAGACAATTCAGTAGCTACTAGCAAAACAAGGGTTTTGAAAGAACAGAATTAAAACCAAGGATGAAAACACAGCTCTTCTGCAAGATTCCCATCTCTGCAGGATCTGGGGAAAACACAAAAATATTTCATCAACTGCTCTAACATTCAGATGTAAAGGAAAGGACTGGAGCAGAAACATGTTTTTAAATAGACAATTTCCCAGAGAGACATGGCTCTTTGGACTGCAATATTCTGGCATCAGTGCCTGGGGACAGAGGTCAGCAAACCTCCAAAGCTCTTCTTCTGGATGGCATCTGTAAAACAGATAAAGCATAATGCACCACATTTGGGGCAGGGAAATGAGCAACAGATGTCTGTATGGTAAATGCTCCTTTTGCAGGTCGAGTGACAAATGCCATACACAAGACTTGCGGCAAAGGAGGGTACAGCTCTGTTTCTTCCCCCACTGCTCCATCTCTGGACATAAATGTCAAAAAATAAAGACTGTATCTTCAAATATAGTCTAACACAAGAACCGTATTTTTAAAAACTGTATTTCCAAAAGAATCTCACTAGAATTTTGTTCCCCAAAGTACAAGGGTAACAACATTACGAAAATAAAGTCAAAAAGATGAATTGGAATAAAATATTTGGGTGGAAACATTGAGCTGTTGCCATGACTAACGGGAACTGATTTATTTACTTATGCATTCTTTGTAATCTAATTTTCTCCCATGCCACAGCCAATGACTCATTGTTTGTTTACTGATGAAGAAAAAGTACTTTCTGAAATCTGTAGGGGAGGGTTCTTCTCTGGACAGTGTGCATTCCTGCCATGCCCAAAAGTGGGCTGACTGTCCTCTGCTGCACCTGCCCTGTAGGGCCCTGCAGCCCCATGAGTAGCAGTGCTCAGCATCTCAGGGCAGGGGAAGGAAGAGGAGAGGTACACACACAGGTGCTGCCAGTAGGGCCCAATGAAAGCAGATCATGTGGCTTGGTGGTTCAGGGACTATCTGGGCAGAGAAATGTAATGCTGGCAAATGCTGCTGGAAGAGTGGTAAGGCCAGTAGTTTGGAACCAAGTCTGGTGTGCTTTGTCTTCTGTGTTTCTGGGCTTGACGTATACCAGTTCAGGCAGTGCTAACAGGAAATACACATGGGCAGTTGTTTGCCTTATCTTTCTTTTCCTTCTTCTCCCCTCACTTGTATCCCAATCCTGATAAAAATGAGCAGAAACTGAAATGGAAATATATTTCTGGAATGCTTCTCCAAGTCAGCAGATAAAACAGAAAGATCTTCGTTGAAAGGAAGAAGAGAAAATCATAATTTTTGACAAGCCAGCTAGCTGCAAGAGTCAATCTGCCCGCAACTTAGGAATGAGGACTGCTCATTTGTAGATGTCACATAAAAGGTTGCTTTATTGTTGTTGACTTACTTTTTCCCCTTCCATTGCCTGTCCTTCAAAGACACTTGCTGGACCTCTCAGAGCAGTTGTTAGGTGATGGTGGACAAACACCATGTGGAAGAACATGGCCCTAAATGGTGGGGCTTTTCCCAAACCACAGCCCTCTCTACCACTTGAGGTGACAACCAGCTGCCATCGTTTGATGTGGTGGGTTTGTGTCATTGTAGGCTTCTTGTTATTAAAAAGTAACAAAACTGCTAACAGATAAACATATGAGATCATCAACCCTCCCATTAATTAAAAGGGAGTGTTTCAATACGAGTAATAATTAAGTGGAAAAGGGATACAAGCCTTGTAGTACAGGCTATTAGGACTGAGCACATCAGGGAAGCCTTTGGTGCCAGAAGGTAAGATTAGTCACCTGGGAAATCCTGAGAGCACCCTTAAACAGCAAGACTTAAACAGCCTGTCTGCATACATTTGTATACAGTGTCTGTATCCAAATCCACAAATTCTGCTGATGACTTGCTGTAGGCTTGCCTTTGACAGCTCACTTCATGGGCCTGTAGCTCAGTTTCTGTGATTACAACATCAAACACAAAAAGAAAGCCCTGGATTTAGAAAAAAAAATGGTTTGGCAGGGTCGCTTCAGGAGAGTGAGGCAGTGGCTTATCACTGTCTTTGCTGGAGCTGCGCCCTCAGCAAGGAGGAGGTGAAGCCATTAAGAGGGGACAAAGCCCAGCCATGCCAGAATGTGGATGATACCATGGACAAGAAGTTGCTGCCTGCTTCCAGGCAGTTTGAGATGCAGAGTCAAGGTTCCAGACTGCCCTTCCACAGGAAGCCCCACATCACTGGGCTCCAGGCACTGCACGGAGACCTGTGGGCTGAACTGAAGTAATGCTGTGGAGGGAACAGCAAAACCCTCCAAAATTCCTAAGTGTGTCACTGAGCCTTCCCCACCATGGCTGAATGGCAGGGCTGGGCATCTCACTTTCCCAGTCATTCCACTGGTTTACCTCTTTGAATACCTGTGTCACTGTTAACACTGTTAAGATCTGCTATACTCCAGCAATGAAATAGATTGCTGGAAATATTTTTAGCTAACCTGGACTCTGGTAGTAATCTTATTGCTACTTTTGTGTCACATAACCAAATCTCAAAAGCACAGAGCTCTTCCCAACACTGCCCTGCAGGAAGGACATCTAGAATGCCTGCAAATCTGATAATTGAAAGATTTTATGCATATTAATCTTTGAATCTTTGCTTAGATGTAAATTTGGATGGACATATCATTTATCTATCTCTAACCGAAAATACTCCAGGGTGATTGTTCAGCTTGTAAAATATTTAGATGCACACACCCACACATGGCCCAATTTTTCAAACTAGGTTTGTATAGCTGTATGCTTAATTTGTTTGTGCAACTTCTGTGATTGAATGTTCAGCTAGAAAATGGACATGCAAGTGTCCATATCTGTAGATACCTAACTTGCTCTTTCCTCATTTTTAGGTGTAAACTAGACAAATGTTGAACACTGTCTCTTGTCAGAGTCCAAGCAGACAGCAGTCTCTGCTGTTGTCTAAAAGGAAAGTGGGCCCAGGAAGAACAAATTCCAGTGATCCCACCACTCAATGCATTAAGCCTAAAATAAGAAGTTCTATAAATACACATACTAAAGCTGTAAGTAGGAACTATTCATAGTGGATGGTCACATTCTTAACCCTAGTCTGTGTCACTTGTCAGATAACTACTGGAATTCCTAAGTAACATTTAGAAGTACTGCATTATAGTCCAAAAACATTTAGAAAATAAACCTGTGCTTACTGTAAAGAGGAACTTCTGAATTTTATTTACTCCCTAGTGCAAAACAAAAAATAAAATTAATTAGCACATTCCTTGAGTACTGGTTATATTAAACTTTATAAGGGTTTAACGCAGTACTGCACATAACTCCTAGGGACTAGCTCTGGGAAGTTTTAAACTTGCATTATAGGGACAGATAAAAATAATGTCATAAACGCAGTGCATATATGGCCTATATAAAATAATATGGTATTTATGCACCATTCAGCATTGTGATTCATGTTAAACTATAGTGTGAGCACTACATCACTGTAATACAGCTATTACCTGTGAGAGATCCTGTGCCTTACAATGCACTGTTGTTCCCCTTAGTGCTTAAGAAACACAGTTTTCAAAATTGCTCTCTATAATTTCGTAGACGTCATCCATATGGAATTTCTGCTCTAATGTTCACCTTAATCTCTGCAAATTGAATCTCTTCCAGTTGCATGAAGTGTATATCTTGGAGGAATCCCCTCCTTTTCCTTGACATTTTGTTTGCCCTCCTCAGTTGTGTGAATGGTAGAGATGCAAGGCCATATTTTGTGAGGGCACAGAACTGTCAGCAGGAAGTATTCTCCACTTCCCTTCTGAAAAATCATCCCACATTTTCCTGACTTACAACCCAATCTGACTGTGTTCTGGCAACCCTTATCCAGAAAGAGCTGTGATTTGTTTCAGCCCAAGAAGACAGCAAGCGGAGGAAGCCATGGGCCATGTCTGCTATGCTGTGGTGATAAGTGTTGAGGCATTTACAGATGGAAGCAAGGTTTGTTTTTAAATAAAGCTACCTCTACTAATGAGACCCGCACAAGCTACAGAGGGGGAAGGTGAGCGATTGACTCATTTCCTGAGCCTGGCCCCTGTCACTGTGACTCAGGTGGTGAGTCTCACCCCGGGTGTTACATCCTTGCCGGGGACCAACACTGCACCATGTGGGGTGTGAGTGCCTCTCCCCATGGGACTCTGAGTCTCAGGATGAGATGGAGCTGGGGCAGAGACAGTGGGGGATCCAGCTCTGCAGGGATGGGAGATAAGGCATCTGTTCAGCACAGTTTCCAACTCACCAGGGATGAAACCAAAATGCATTGCAGTTCTTCTTTGATTTTGCTCTATGCAATGAGGCCTCCTAGCATCTTCAGGAGAAATCACTTCCAAACCCCACAGAGAAGAAAAAGAGCTGCTTTCCTTTCTCGTGCACCAGCAGGAAGCTGGCTTTGTTGCTCTAAACACTGAGAAAAGTCATTCAGGAGCAACAAGCTCTTGAGAAAGGGAATCCCTTCTATTTTAAAGGTTGGCTTTGGACCAAGAGGAATTGCACCTCCATGCCTCTCTCTCATTGTTACCTGTGGAGAGGGAGCTTGCTCTGTCATAAACCACTCTAAAGGAGAGGTCTCTGAAGTTAAACCAGGATAATGAAGGTAACCATGTATCACACCACCCAGCCGCTGGGCTGGCACTGTCTGCTGTGTCTTTTGCTTGAAGTACCTTGGGTGTTCATACCTTAGATTTGCTGACGAGATCTTAAGATGCCAATAACTATACTGAACTATTTTGCACTGGAGGAATGTAGTAGGAGGTCTACATCTAGCTTAATTATGGAGATGGGCACTTGGTGCCTTAAGTTGGAGCTACCTCCTGCTCCCAGCTCCTGATTTGCCTGTTAACCACCAGTGCCTGGTGGATTTTGAGATGCCCAAGGCCCATCCTGTCCTGCCTGGCCTCCAGTCCTATGCTCCAGAGAGACATGGGTTTCCTGTACTTCCTGTGATACAACTCAGTTCCCAGTGCACATCTGCTGTCCCCCAGCGTCATCAGGCCATGCCTATGTGTGAACAACTGAACAAAGTCCTAAATTGCCACCAATTGTAATGGGACATTTGATACCTCCATCATTTGTAGATGCCTCCCTGCTTATGGACGTCTTAAATCAGCAAGCTGGGTCTTCACCTGTATGCTTTCCCCATCGTAACATATTTTTCCATTTCTCTGAAACATGAGAATTAATATGCAATTCAATACTAATCCCTTCAATATCATGGATTAATTTATTCAGGGCAGCTAATTTACCAAATATTGTCTCAAAGGTTTTTTTATCAACAGCTAAAGTGTTGTCAACACTTCCTAATTACCAGCTCTCCATCTTCATTTTTCTTTACATGAAATAAAGTTTAAATATAGTTCTGCATCATTCCCAGTTTGTAACAATTTATTTCACTTCCTGCTTTAAAAGGGGCTCTGCTTCCTCTTTAGCACAGCACTCATCTTACCTGATGCCCCTCCAACTGCCCTTTGCTTATTTTGTTTTCTTGCTAATTTTATCTCTTCTCAGGAACTTGAGCGTAGCCTGACAGGCAGGATTTTTTAAGACAGACTTCTTCTATTTTGTTGTATCTTTCAGGACTGGGGAGTAGTGGGAATGTAGACAGACATGCTGCAATTGTGGTTTCTTAGAGCTTTCTTAGAAACTCACATTGCTTGGGTTGTTCATTGATGTACACCATTGCATCATAGTGACTAGTTTTCTTAACACTTCTCAAGTGTTCTTCCGTACCTCTTACCTCCTGTTCTAAACTTCTAATCCAAAACTTCTGGTTATTGGTGGCAGTTTCCTGTAAAATGCCTTTTTGGGTTTGCTTACTTGAACTTGGAAGGAAGGAAGGAAGGAAGGAAGGAAGGAAGGAAGGAAGGAAGGAAGGAATTTTTGTGTGACAGAATGACTCTAGAAGTGAGGTTTTAAGACAGCTATTAGGAAGTTCCCATGAAAGCTAAAATGGCTGACAACACCAAGGCACTCTATTATATGAAACATGAGGCAGCTGTGTCTCAACTTAGAAATGCCTTGATATTTGCAGTAGCTGTAATTGCCATAGCACAGATGTGAGGGTGGGGTACACCCGGTCCCTCTATTCTCAGTCTGTGGGGTTGTCAGTCCTGCGATTGCTCAGATTGTCTTGCCAGGCTCTCATCCCCAGTAGCACTCTTCTATAATAAAATAGCCTAACTCCCCATACCCTGCTACCCTTTTTCCTCACCTGATTGCACCCAACTACATTAGTGTCCTCGGTCCCACCTCTGCCTCCTGCAGCTGAGCCTGGACCCTCACAGCCAGCAGCCACACTGCCCACCTACAGTAAGAGCCATAGGAGCTCTCTCCTGTACTGGCAGCCTCTGACACCATCTGGGGGCTGCAAGAAGAGGTTGGGGTGGTGCAGTGTGTGTGGGGGGGGTTGCCCTCCAGGTGGGTCTCCACCTCCAGAGGCCATGCAGTAAAGCATACACCTACAGCACAGCCAGGGATTGTGCTTCAGATGGCTTAATATAAGTGCTTCCCATGCTTGAAAAGAAGAAAATTAGGAGGCAGGGAGCTATCAAAACTAATAGCAGTTTTGTTCTGGAAGAGCTGGACAGAAGCAGTATGAAGACAAAAAGATAGGAAAGCAAGATCTTCCCACAGTAGATCAATACTGTTGATATAACTGAGATATTCACAAAAGCCAAGGGCATGTATCCTACATCAGCCATTGTAGTAGCAAGTGGTCCATACTGTTCACATTTAAAATTTGACCTTTTCATCTTTCTTTACTACCATGGAGGTCAATAATCTCATGCATGAGGAGAGATATCGGTATCTGTAGAACATCCAGAGGACAAAAAATATAAGGTTGTAGTACCAACCCCACTGTTTGCTGATGCCTCCTTGTGAGTGTCCCAAAACACCCTGCTCAAATTTCTTCTTGAATGCAGAGACGGAAGATAAGGTTAGAACTCATCTTAATTCATTCTACATAATTAATCAGCAATGATAAGAACCTGATGAAGCAACATTTGCAGTAACGTAGACTTTAAAAATAGATTCTGTAATTTCCTCCATGTTTTCAGTTTCAGTCTACCTTCATGCAGGATATTATGCAAATCCATAATCATATCCTTTCCTCCCACACACACGGACTTAGGAAGTCTGGCTGATACATACAAAAACAAAGCGCACGTACCCATATGGAAACATGCTTGTGTTGAGATGTATGCATTAACTTTAAACATGCTAACAAATATTTGTATGATTTTCACCATTCTTTTCAACTGTATGTTTCTATACGTGCATACATACCACACTGCCATAACACATCACGTAAGCATTAAGCTGCTGAGACATGGGATGAGCACTGCAGGTGAGAGACACAGAGTACACATTCAAATGCATATTGCATACAAATACTCAAAAGATTTTTGTTGTCCCTAAGTAGATCTCACAAAACCATTGCTGCAAAGGTAATTTTAGTCTCTATTTATTATCCAGTACGTTCAAACAGGAAGGGAGAAAAAATGAGAGGAAAAGAAGGAAAAAAGCACAAAAATAAAACAAGATAGGAATTAAAGAGGGGGGAAAAAAAGACTTAAAATACATTCTCAGTCATTCTCTCTGTAATAAAGATTACAATGTGTACAGTAAATTTTACTGAAGGAATCCAGATAATTGTAGGTACATAGTCCTACATCTGAAACCTCTGTCTCATATATAAATATACACACACACACATAGATCCTGATACGGATGTACTCACAGATATATGTATAAATACATATTTTCATACATACTTGTATCAATGCACATATATGTGTGCATGTGTATGTGTTATACAGATACTACCCCAACCTCAAAATTTTTGCAAATGTAGGAGACTAGCAAAGCAGACTCCCGACTGTCTGACAGAACTGGAGAGTCAGCTTATGTGATTTCTGCCTCTAGTTTGCTCAAAATACAAAGGACAGATTTCTGCTTTACGTGCTGCTTCTGCAAGCAGCATCTTACAGGCAGATTTACAGTACCAACAGCACCAACAACGGCAGAGTGGGGATACAGTCACCGAAATCACTGACACAACTCTTCAGACAGAAAATGCCCTGTGGTGGCCCAAAAAAAACCCAAAAAACACCAAACCACCCCAGACACCTTCTTGCAATTTCTTTCCTCGTCATGTCCTAATATACACCACTGTCATATCTTGAAAGAAATTCAGGGCTTTCTACAGCAAAAAGAAGGATAAATTGCTTTATATTTGGCAGGAGTGGATCACGCCTTCTGTCATATCCCCAAAGCTGCTCTAGGGAGAGGATTTCCTCACATGAATTCAGGCAATTATTTTACATTGAATGAGAAGCAGGAACATTTCTGTTTCTGTGACTGAGCCTCCCTGGGGGTCCTCTGCTGCCAATAACCAGGATCTGCAGCTCCTGGGAGATGGGTCTTGAGGGCTGATGTGAATTTGACAGCCAGTGCCTCGCTGGGGTACTGCCTTTCCCAGGTTCACTCTGGGGACTTCTCCCCCATAGGTGAAAATGTGGCAAGCCACCCTTCATCCACATCCCAACACCAGGAAGCAGAAAATGGGGCACCAGTGGCTGTAGTTCAGATCTTGCGCCCAGCCTGTCCACCTTCTACTTCCAGTGGGATCCAGTGACTGAGCTCCTGGGCATCCCTGAGCAGGGGATGCAATCACATCCCACAGAGCTCCTGAGTGAGGACTGCAGTGCTACTGAGCTTCCCTTTTCTACTAAAAAAAAAANAATTAAAAAAAGAGAAAAAAAATCTTACCGTCAGGAAACCTGAAAAGCCTAAAAACTGATATTTTCTGAAAAGCACAGTCCATAGCAGAGGCACAGCAAAACTTTCCATGCTGGGCAGAGCCTGCTGTGCCTCAAGGGGTAGGAAGAACCCTTCCAGCAGCACCCCAGGTGCAGTGTGGGAGGGAGCCAAGCTCTCCCTTGAGCTGCAGCCACTTGGCAGCTGCTGCTCCCTTCCAGGTATTGCTGAGGGAGTCCCACTGCTGGAACATGGCCATGCTGTGCTGTGCAAGAGGTAAAAACACATCAAAAGATGCTACTCTGGCTGAAAGGGAATTTGTTGCAATTGTTACAACAAACTTACTGCTGATTGCAGTAAAGCAGTCTGCATTTTGCTTTGTTTGTTGGTGTCAGTTTCTATAAATGCAAAGGGAAACCAGCAGTGATTTCTTCCACAGGGTGGCTATTGCATTTCTCAGCTCCACACAGACTTCTTGTAAACTCGGTGGTGTAATTAGTGGCCAAGCACATCCTTTGGTATCTGTGACAACATCATTATATGAAGACAACTCAACTTTCATCACCAATCTATTTTTAATTTAGGACATAGATAATTTCTTTTCCAAACTATTTCCTTGTATTTATGGACATCAGAGCTTTAATTTATTGGAGTACATCCAGTGGGAACACTACTTTCTTCAACTTCTATTATTCTAGAGAATGAATCAGTGCAGAACATAAGATAAACAAAACTGAACATGTAAACCTTACAGCCTGAACCCAATCACCTGTAATGGAAATAAATACTTGGGTGATTGAGTTCTACTTAATTGAAACTCAAACTGATTTTGAGGGTGGCAAATACGATTTATCAATCTTTAACCTCTCTAAATAAGCATGATCTTCACCTGAGTTTTTGCATTAATTTGTAGCTTTGAAAAAGTGGGAGCATTTTAAATTTTGCTGTTCCCATTCCATGGCTCAATCTCAACAGGGATTTTTGTCTGAAGTATAGTACCCAACTGTCTGCTGCCTTATTTCTAAAGTGTAATAATTAGTGTAGTGGTGCATTGAGAGCATTTGGGGCATAGCTCAGGCAGGGAGAGTTACTCTACTTTCATGCAGTAGAAGCAAAACAGATTTTAGCAAGCTCTTCAAAGTGACAGGGTTGACAATATTACTGCAAGTATTTGTGCATCAGGGAATACTGCTCAGCACTTGGCTTTTTCTGAGCACACTCTGCACATATCTGCAGAAGCTAATCCCATGAAGAAACCAAGTTTTTGTCACTCAGTAGTGAAGAGGCAGAGAAACTTTTAGGGAGTTTTATGTGTAAAATGGGTGAAAGATACTTACTCCTCTCTCAAGCCAGGAGCCCCTCTTGAGGGGGGGTCGTTAGCAGCACTGCTAGCAGCAACCATTAAAAAAGGTGTCCTGGGACATCTGGAATACCTGGTACAAAAAACAGTATACAGTGAAGACTTAAAACTCATATCAGGAGTGGGAATGGCTGGATGAGATGTGTGACTGACCTGTAGGCAAGCAGGTGTTCCCCTTGCACTGTGTGTGTGGTCATTTTTGGTCATTCATCAATGAGAAGAGTAATTTCAACGCAGTGAGCTGTCTGTCTGTGCCCAATTCCATCTCCGTGCACCCCCTGACCACATGTGCTGCAGCTCCTCCAAGGTATGGCACCCAGGGATTGGCAAGAGCTACCAGGGTTTGAGATGAATGGCATGTCACAAAATGCATGACAATAAAAAATCAACAGAAAGGGAAAAGGCTGAGGCTTCAGAAACAATTAAACCACTCAAAAGCTGTGTGAAACTCTTGGGAGCAGGAAAAAAGGAATAAAAAGAAGGTTTTTCAGTCCTCAACAGGGAAGCAGAGGAGGTTTGTGCTACTCCTTTGCACAGTGCTGCTCCACTGACATATTGCAGACGTGAGCTCACCTTTGTTTAAGGTCAGCTTTCCAGTGCTTGAAGTTGTTAATCCTGCTGAATAGACAGGCCCCAAACGAACCATCTCCCAAAGGGAGCTGTCAAGCAATACTTGCCCACTTAATTGACTAAGACCCCTTCCTAGTTTTTTTGCTGGCAATTGATGGATCCGGTAGTTACCTTTCCCCTACAAGATAGATCAATTGACAAGAAAACTATTTAATGACAAAGCTACTAAATACTTGTCTAAGTTCTCTCTGCATTTTAATAGTGGAGACAAGTTGTTCAATCAAGCATGGCACTGAGCGCTACAGCGTCAAGTTGAAATGTATCAGCCGCTCTGAAGAAAATGCTTCGGGTCATGTTGTGGACAGAACATCCAGAGACACATTTAATGTGACAGGCTTTAGCATCCAATATCTATGAGTCTGGGTTGGAGGCAAGCTCGCAGAGTTGCTCTAAAATGCCAACTGAGATCGCAAG
Organism: Oxyruncus cristatus; assembly: GCA_013399855.1. NCBI lineage: Eukaryota > Metazoa > Chordata > Aves > Passeriformes > Cotingidae > Oxyruncus > Oxyruncus cristatus. Next base: position 574,687 of record VXAY01005478.1, read on the forward strand.
CACATAGACATATTTGCTGATGTAGCCCCCAAGGGCACTGCTGTGATTCAAGAGGTGGCATGAAGGTGCCTTGCAATAGCCCCATATTTGTCCTCCACTCATCTTTTGGCCCCAGGCTCTTGGCTTTATTTCACATCTACACAAGGATTTCTCTGGTCATAGCTGTATTAGGAAATGCTTCCTAACAAGGTTTCCTTGTTTTCTCTACCTTTACTAATTGGAAGCACAGTAGCTTGCACTCTTGCTGAAAAGACTAATTTATTTCTAAATCACTTAAGAATTTGGCAACAAGGAGATGTTACATTGGTCTGGAAAGTTTTCAAAGTCTGCTAAATTAGTCATCCCATTCAGAATGAAATTTGACTGATTTTATATTTGTTGTACATTTTGGGGATATACCAAACTTCCCAGTACTCAAAAGAGGCAGTGTAAACTTTGTGCTTTTTACTGAGACTGAGTAATGCTTCGGTTCAAAGACAGCCCATCTGGCCCCTTGCAGGGATGGCTCACTGAGAGAGAAGTTTGCATTGGTCTACTTTTAAGTTTTCAGAAACAGTGATGAGATGGTGAGAAACTGTTTTCTCTAGATTAGATTCTGCTTCGCTAATTCAGGCCATCCTCTCATTTCAAAAGTGAAGTTTTCAAGCCAAGGAGGCTGCCACCCTCATTCAGTTCAGACAGTGGGAGCACCCAGTCTTTCATGCACTACATTATGTGTCCAGGTGTTGTGTTATGTGAGCTGAGTAAGAAGTTCACCAGCAGCAGAATTGAATCGCAGTACCCTGCCCTTGTTTCAGAGAAATGGCAGATTAAAAGCAACCCAAGACCAGAATCATGCCTCACCCACAAGATTTTCACAGCTTCTCCTTGCACCTTCTGTACAAAGCAGCTCACGCTTTTTAGTCTTCCATGTTTATGTATAGTCTGAACTAAAGACCCCAAAATACAGTCTGTTCCAAAACTGCATGCTGATCGGAAGCATGACACTCTCTTGCCTTTATCCATCTTTCCCTCTCTTTCCTCTCTCTCACTGGGATTTGTTAGTTGAAACTGTCTCACCTTCTAACATGAATTTTATTTGCCTGAAAGATAGGAAAAGTCTACTCAGCATATGATACTTCACTCTTCATACCTATCTAATTGAAAATGACCATAATTTCCCTGCAGGTTTATCAGACCAAGAAAACCAAATAGTCACTTTCAGATCACCCCGCTATGTTGCTCATGTGATACAGGACGATAACCAGTTCAGAAAGGGCAGCCCTGTCACCACTGAGGGGAGGCTCATGCTGCAGCTGAGCCTGCTGCTGTGCTTCAGCCACAGTCAAGATTAGAAGCACTGTGAGTATCACTTAATCAGCTTTCTTGCAGCAAAGTTTTGTCAGCCACAGATTCCCCACAGTGCACCAGATGTCTCAGTATTTACCCTGTCTTACAGCAAAAAAGTTAAGGCTGCCAAAAAAAAATCGCCAGGCAACTTCCCATTTTTGTACATGTAACAAGCACCTGCAGTTATATTCTCCTCAAGGCCTGAAAATTCATCTGAAAATTCATTCTGGTGTTGGGAAAAAATATAAACTCAATTATTTTGCTACTTTTGAGGCAAAAGAGGGTAACATAGTAAATAAACTGAGGAAACCACTTGCCTAGCTTTGACTGTGTGGTTTGTGCAGCCTTCTTTGGGGAGGAAAAGAGAGAGGGGATGGTTTGAACACATCTAAGAATAAGTAGCCCAGCTGGGTGCAGGCAGATGTGCTCCTCTGCCACCTGCCTTTGAGAATATGCAAAGCAAATGCACTCATCCACACCTGTTTGTGAAGACACATGCTGACTTTTGAAGCTTCAAATTTGGTATCAAAATAATCCCTTTTGTGCAGAGCAGGTGTTTGAGAAGTTGCGTACAGCTCATTTTTGAAAGAGTGATTCTGAAAGTTTGACAGTGTGAACCAGCCCCACAGAACAGGCTGCAGAGCTGTGACTGCTGTCTGACTCTGAGTTCATACAGAAACCGCATGTGTGTGGCTCACCAGTCTCGTTACTCATCCTACGGCCATCATTGAGCAAGTCAGCTTCTTGTTTCAGGGGAAGTCAAAATTATAGCAATGCTGACAGTAGTGCATTAATTAACTGCAGTTTACTGAGGCTGCCTGTGACCTTCTGAAGTGTGAGATTTCGTTAGAATGACTGTTGGTGTTCAGAGCTGTGGATGCTCAGGTGATGCACTGAGGAAGTGCAAACAACCTTGTTTAACTCATATTCACATTCCCTTCCTCCCCCTGTTGACTGTCATTTTGTGCAAGGATTTCATTTGACAGCTTGAGGCCTCAGTGATTTCAGGTTTCTATCAAGAGTGCTATATATAAAGTGGGACCCAAGTCACCATATTTACTAACCCGAGAGGTCTTTATAATGACACATCTACACTACAACAAGACAAAGGAACATCTCCATTCCTAAGAAATTACATTCTTTTGGGCTGAGCTTGTTCAACAACATTGTCCTAAATCTTTTATTGGCAATACTGAATGCCTCCCTGGGAAGTACCTTTTCCATTCATAAGTACTTACACAGGCTGGCCAAGGTGTCACTGGACACAAACACACACACCAGCAAGTAGCTGGCAGATGGCGAAATCCAAAAGTAATTGGAGCCAAGCACTGTGGTCTCTCTACTGGTCCTTATTTTCATTGGATTTCCATCTTGGATCAAGAGGTGTCCTTACTTTGACATCCTTCAGCATCTGTACTGCAAATATCAATAAGAAACCTGCACACAACAGTCCTCAGAGAGGTTTGCTAATGTGGCATTTAGAAGTAAACTCCTTTTCCTATTTTCCTCCTCAATATGATTGTAGGTTGTTATTTCATATAAACATATCTTTTCTCCTCTTGTATATTATCTAGCCCTATTCAGAATGCCTTTCCCTGCCCTTGGGAATGCCTTGTTTTTCTAGTTGAGATGATCCTCCACATCCCTTTGCATGTAGAATAGATGAATAACATGAATCCTAAAGGCTTTGTCTGCAGTCACTTGCAAGTTGCCGAAATGTTTGGTGCCTTTAATTATCCCAAAAGTGAATGTTGCAACACAACCACACCACCTGCATGGCTTGGGATCCAGGGCTGTGTTGGCTACGTGTATGGTACTCCCAAGGCTTTGCTCCACAGCAGTATCTACTCTGCATACATTCATATGCTTTTCTGCAAGACCGGGATTGCTGTCTCCAATGCATGCCGTGCCATGCTGGAGCTCTCTGAGCTACAAGATGATACGTCTCAGTGGTGCAATGCAGCTTTGATCCCAGAATCACTGTAATTATGTTATACTATAGCTCCCTCTGAACTGCTTAGCTAAGCTGAGAAGCGACCTGCAAGATGGTTTGTATTGGGTGGCATCTTGCTCCCACATCACTGCCGTGCATCAAGTGGTAGTGCAGGCTTGCTCCCAGCCAGCCCTGGACCTGTCAAGCTGCACTCAGCTGGCCCCACTCCCAAGCTTCCCAGCTGTGGCCGCTGTACCTCCTTTATTTGCACCACAGCACGGACACCGCTCGGCTTGTCAACCAGAACTGGACGCCTTTACTCTGCTACCAGCTGCTCATCTGTGCCTGGGCTGCAGCTCACAGAGCAGAGTGAGACCACAGGGATCAACACAGCTGGAAATATTCTTCCCATGCTGGATGGTGCATTTCCCCAACAACACAGATTACCAGCTGCTTTTTGCTGTCACCTGTCCCAGTGATGGACATTTAAATTGCAGTTTAGAAATGACGAAGGCTGCAAAAGGCATGACTCTCTGTGGCAGGGAATTGCATGCTGCATAACAGGAGAGTATCCAGTTCCTACTCACATCTGCAATGATAATATTTGTTTACTAGTTTAGGTAGGGAAACTGAGCCAAATAGATAGTCCCACTGTCATCCTTGCTTTGAAAAGCTCGCTGTCATGATGATTATCATCAGGACAGTGCACGACAATAAACCTGTCGAACAGAGGCAGACTATGTGAGGGTGAGCCCAGACTGCTTGGCTTCAAAATCCTGGAATCGCAAACAATGGAAGGAATTTGGGCACCTACGATTGTTTAGCCAAAACATTTTCTGCCTTAAAAAGAGAGGAAAAGAAAGATGCTTAGAGTGGGAAGGATTGCCTTGTGATTGAGTATCTTGGGAGCTCTGGCCTCATTTCCTGGCTCTGCTCAGGATTCTCATATAACCTTGGCCAAAGTCAATTCACCTCTCTGTGCCACTGCTTCTCCATCATTTCATGGATTTCCCCTCTCCAGCGCTACCCCCTCTCTCTCTTTCTCTCTCCTCTGTCTGCCTCAGAGGAAAGACTGTAAACTCTACAAGGTACGGGCAGCCTCTGATTTCTGATTTCCCTCTGTTTGGATTTGATTGTCTCTGATTTGATTTGTTTCTGTTTGTAGTGTATCCAGCAACCTCAAGCAGAGCCTGTGAGTGATACCATAACAAAACCAAAATACACAGCTGAGTTTTTGAAAGCTTCTGTGTTAAAAAAAAAAAAAAAAAATCAATTCTGAAACGCTTTGCTTCTGATGAGCCAGTAGTAAATTTTAAGAAAATTTGACTCATTGTAACAGTGTAATGGGTTGGCTGTAGTGCAAACACTAACCGGCAGTTTCTTATGGTGTTACTCTATGGATTTTTACACAATGTTTTTTTAAGTTATAATCTCTGTCTGCTGTATTTAAATAGTTGAACAAAGTCCTATGCACAGGGACTGAAAACTTGATTTTTCTAACAGTCAGCAGAGCTGTCTGCAGGTAAAATTCTGGTGTAAGCAGTAATCCTGGACATGTAGTTGTTGTCTCCATGAACTGGATGCCAATTTCCTCACAGGTAATAGCCTTCTTTCTTGCAAGGTGCAAGTTTCCAGAAAGCCACAAGGTATCAGTCAGAATTTTCATGCACTTTCTGCATTATTATTGCAATTTTGAATAGCTGGCATTCATTTTAGGAATGAATAAAAGCTAATTCTGAACCTTACGTGCATTGGCAAATGAGAAAGACAAAAATTAGAAAAACATACTCTCTCCATTTTCATCCAGAGTGTTTGTTTTCCTTTATCAACAAGCTCCATAGCAATAAAACTTGATTAGGGAAAAAGATGTAAATCAGAGCATATGGGTACATATAGTTGCTGTTGAGATTTTATGTGCTATTGTTCTGACATATCAGCAACATTTTCCAGGCAGTAACAGCTGTATTTAAGGAGGATTTTATAATTATCTCTCCTCTCACATCGCCCAGGGCTGTACGAAGGACTGTCTCTGTAGCCCATGCCCCCCAGCCAGACCCCTCTGATATCCATTGTAACTCTGGGCTTGCCCTAGTTGCCAGGGCCCCTTCCCAGCAATGGGATCCAATAGGATGAATGGGGCAGACCTGGATGCCCCCAACCTCATGTTTTGAGCTGTTTTCCAGCTGACAGGCAGCAGGTACTTTCAGGATTACCTCCATCAGGATTAGAAACAGTTTCTTGTTATTTTGATCTCTAAGGGATTTTTTGGAGTCTTATTTCTCTTTGTACTTTATTTAGCCCTGTTAGGGTTTCTTCCTACTTTCCTTAGGTCCACAAGCAGGTGAAGAGCTGAGTATAAAACCTTGCCTTTACACTGACTCTCCATCTTTACCTGGGGAAATAGTTTCTCGGTGGAAGAACAACCAGATCTGCAGCACAGCCAGAGAGGGTGGACTTGAAATGCCAGGCAGAAATCCCAGGAGCAAGACCTGATGGAAACTTCAGAGTCTGCTATTCAGCTTTTCTGCAACTGATAAGAGGAGCCTGGCTTTATGGTTCACAGTGGTTTTTTACTTCTGTCAGGTGGGAAATGGATCTAGGGGCTGCTGTTGCTTTCCAGTTTTGGGGAGATAACAATACTGTTCACAGAACTCCCAAGCCAATGGCAAGGTCATCTTCACCAAAGCCATTTAACAGAGTTTGTCAGGACACAAACCTTGCACAAACAGGTTAAAGAATGAAGTAAGATAAACCAGTCTCTTTTATGTGCTTTATTTATCTATAGATCCAAGGTAAGCACCTGGCCAAACCAAGATCTCATATGGCCCAAATTCAGCATCTCAAAACAAGAACTGGTGAGAATCTGCCAATCACCAGTGCTGGAGCCTTCTTGCCAGGTTCATTATTAAATACAGATACACGGTAGATGAAAGCACATTACACTGCTGAGGCAGTTAACTACCACAGCACTGAGACAGGAGAAGCAGCTAGTGCAAAGCACACTGTGAGGAGTCAGTGAAGCTCATTTGCAAGGGAAATGCAAATACAGAGCTGATTGCATACCCTTAAATGGGAAAGTGTGTTAAATCTGATAAGCGTGCTCTGAGTGCCTTCTGAGCGTGGGCTTGTCTCAGCACTTAGTTTCTGTTCTTCAGTGAGTGAGGGAATGAATGCTGTTCTGAAACCCCACACAGGTGAGAGACAGCAATTATTTCCCTCTACTTCTTCCAATATCTACATAAATTAACATCTAGATAGCCTTTATATCTCCAAAGCACTCCACATATATTAACTAATTAATGTTCACTGTACCCTTCTATATTAAAGAAAGAATTATCTTCATTTTGCTAATATTGAAATTCAAGTAGGAAGATTAGGTGCATAGGAGTGAATCCAGCTAAGCACTTTAGTCAGTGAAGTCAAAGGGACTAAAGATTAATCATATGTTTAAGAGCTTCAGTGGACTGGGACCTGGGTCTTGGGTAATGCTGAATACCTTTAAGGATCAGTCGCACCAGAAGGAACAGAGGCATCCAGTATAAGAACACGACAAGAAATTTCTCTCCAGGAGCTCAGATGTCAGTTCAGCACATGAACCCATCATTGGCTTTCTAAAAGAAACTAAAACCGAACTGTCTTCTGAAATATATAGTCATATAAGGCAGAAAACAGAAACCATAGATGTTGCCCAACTGTAAGCGGTGTAGATTTTCTTCACCATCACATTTCCAATAGCGTAATACATGAGCCTGACACTTTTACCAAAATCCCACTTCTCCCCATCATTACCTGCAGTGAATATAGCAGAAAACATGGACTGCTACTTGCCTGTTACATATAGCTCTTGAAAAAATCGTCACATCTCCCCACACTTTCAATAACAATGAGTCTGTTCTTCTGGAATTTTGAAGTCAGCTTTCCTGGCTTTACAGCTGCAACATTGCCAAACAACAGATCTGACAGTACTCTCAGGAAAAAATTAATTGTAAAAAGGATTTAGAGGAACCACGCAGGCAGTGGGATTTGATTAACTTCATTTGCATATCAGTTCTTATATGCATAAGAAATTTTTTTGAAGCAAACTGGGGAGAGCCGTACCTGAATCTTTAGTAAGTGCAAGTTTTATCAAGTTCAAGTTCAGGACTAAGCCCAGATCAGATACCCAACAAAATGTACATGAAACATTCCCAGGGCTGATTAAATGTCTTTCCCTTACAGATTTGCTGCGCTTTACTGATACTGCACAAGGTTGTAAAGTCCTCTTGTAAGCAGCCTTCAAATACTCATATTAAATGTTATTTTGATAGGGAGGTGCCTTGTTTTGGGGTAATTATTCATGAGGACCTGAATATATTGACTGAGGCATTGGGGCATTTTCCTTTTCTAAAGAAATGGCTCTTTTGTTGACATGGAAAATAAACAGTGAGCTCCAGAACAGGTCAGTCTGTTGTAGAGTTCCCAAAATTAGGCTATACAGCTGGTGATTCATTGTTGGGATGTTAATCAGAATAAGATAAATGTGTGCACAAAGGAGGGACATGGCTTATTTGATGAGGTTATTGATTGATTTGGGATTAATTTATGAAAGAGATAGATGTTGGTGGGGGTGAGAATACAGCCACAGAAAAGAGTAAAGGCTCAGCTCAGTCAGTCCTTCCTCATGTTGATAAGCTAAAAGGAAAAAAATGTCTACGAAGGCAGAGGAGGGATGAAAGAGAACAGCAGGGCAGGGCAGCTTGTGCAAGCCTGGCACAAGGAGGCAGCCTTTGTGTGAGCGGCAATAAATCCACATGTGTGTGAGGGGTGCAAGGGTCAGAGATAAGGAAACCTGGGACTGGGCAAGACCTTTTTTTTTACCTGTGCCTACTCTGTACCAGCTATGCTGCTGTGACTGTGGGCAAAAGAAGCAGGTATTACTGTTAAACAACCAAACCCCAGAGAATCAGATATGGTGGATCAAACGTCACCTGCCTCTCCTTTTCATGTGCCGCAAAACTGCAAAGATCAACAGTTACAAGTGAAATGGGAAAAAGGCAGGGCAAGCAGTGGAGTATGGAGAGAGGAAGACACTGCTGATGAGGGGGGAAGGAAGCAAGCAACAGAGGGAAGGGCTGGTCCCTGGGGAGACACCTCAGCACTACTCTCCTCAGGCTTAGTGAGGTCACCCACTACCATGATGGGTGCTCTAGAAAGCACCAAGGTGGAGAGAGTAACTTTTTGCTGCTCCTGATGAAGTCTGGAAGAAAATCAACAGAAAGCAAAACTATCCTTCTTTCAAAAAAGGCTGTTAACGTGAATATTTTGGGGGACTGTAGAATTTCTCTGCACAATATAGATGCACTAGATAGACAGGGCATGAAGGCAGTCTTTGTTATTTAGCACACGTCTCCACAGTACAGCTATTGATGTGTTCTCCCCCTCCGAACTATGTACCACTTATTTTTCACATGAGTAAACTAGCTTGAATATTGGCATAGAATGTAGAGAAGAAATACATTGAGCATATAGATTTCTCTCTGTCCCTGTAATACTGTATGCATCTCTGGCCTGGATCTCTGGCTTTTCAGACTGGTAGCCCATTGCTAATATTGATTTGGAACATAGATACATAGTACACACATTATGGATTTATTTCAGTCTTTGTTGAATCTCTGTTGGTTTGAAAAGTAGATAATCTGAAAGAATGAATTTCCTCCCAAAATATTGCTTTTTGTGTATACAGAGTGAGGAAATAATATAAAGAATACCTTCTAGCGAGCCAAGTAACTTCCCTTTCCCTGACTGTAACTCCTCCTCCTCAGCATCTGATGTCTGTCTTGGTGAAATGGCTGTGCACTGTCATAGCAGGGCTCTTTCACAGTGAGACATCCCATCTGTCTTCCTTTCCCACTGCATTGCAAATGTCCCTTTGCTTTAATACCAGTTGCTGAGCCTGCCTTTCGTTTAGCACTACACTCTTTTTGGTGGGGATGTCATAAGAAATTCAAGCTGCTGGGGTTCGGGTTTGCTTTTTTTTTCTAATAAACTTGGAGGTCCATTTGGTTTTTACTCAGTGGTAGGACATAGTTTGAAACAGACGGTGTCTGAAAACCTTGTGAGAGCATGGTACCACTGAGAAAACCAGTGTGTACCCAGCACACCACACAGCCCTGGTGGCACACGTTCAGATGCTCAGCATAAGACAGCCAGCACTGCATGCACTGCAGCTCAGTGAGGATGCTCTTCTTCCTAGCAACATGAAATACAATGGTCATGGTACCACACCAAACCTCAGCTGTGTGCTCACAGCCTGCACTTGTTGGATCAAAATAGCTTCAACAGATCTGCTTATCTAGCATAGCCAGTTCTTGAGAGCCAGGAGCCTGAAATACATAGGCAATAACCTCAGCATCTTGTGAGATCACCCTTTTTAGCATAAAGGTTCAATTCTGCGTCTTTTACAGTCCTGTTGGATTCTGTGTTTGCCAGGGTAAGAGGGCACCAGGTTGTGCAACACACAGGTAGCTCTGGGTGGGACCCCTCTGCCCTTAGCAGACCACCCAGTATAGCTGCCAGAGGGGAACAGACACTTGTAGGGCTTCTTTCTCCCCACCCTGAGGGGAATATCTAAAACAAGCAAGGGAACTTCTGTCCTTGACATGTCAGTTTATGACATAGGGTGACCAGACAACTACTTAAGAGTTGTCTGCAGTATGGGTATTTGATGAGTCTTACATTTGGTGAGTAATGGTCAGGCTCCTGCCATTGCAAAGCAAATAAAGCATATACAAGGACTCATACAAGGTGCTGTCTGCCGTGTCATTTCTCCAGTATGATCATGAGCAGTACGAGCCACCACAATGACTGAACTGTTAATAAAGCTTAACACACCCTGTGTTAAAACTTGTTCTGTGTTCACTTGTTTTTAGCCCACAGAACATTTTCCACATGCCCATTTCCCTATTAACCACACTGTTTATAATCCACCTGCTTACTTTAATAGGATTTAGTTTTCAAATAGGATTCCCTTTAATTTATAATCAGCATTAACTTCCTTAACATCTTGATGTTCTTTGCTAGCTTCATCAAAATTGATTAAGGGTTGGTGTGGTTTTGGACTCTTGATGAGGAACCCCTACATTTTGGGGTCTCCATGTAGGTGACTGGCTACATGCAGGTACCATTGCAGTTAGTCACAGTCTAGGCCCCTCTAGAAGTCTACTATTAAATTTAAGTTTCTAATACTGTGGAATCATGTGTGTGGATGGACAATGTGGGGCTGGGAGATATCACACAGGGTTGTTCTCTTTTGGAGCAGCAGCCGGAGATGCTGGTGGGCCGCAGGTCTTCTTGAATGGCAAAAAGCCCTGACACGAATGCCAGGACACCAACTCTTTAGCAGCTGGTTGGTCATGTCCTGGGTGTGGTCTCATCCACCTGGCCAGCAGAAAATACTCCCTTCAGCAGCAACATGCTTCTAAGTAGCACCATGTGTTTCTCATCCAGGCCTTTATCTTCTGTTTGTTTGGGTTTTTCTTTATATTTTCTTACTGCATTTAGCTATCCAAAGCTTTTACTTGTCAGTGAGATAAAAAGCAAAATCACATCACTTCTTTCTCTTAAAAAAAACCAAACTCTTATGCAAATAGTTTTCAGTGAGGGGATTTTGGCTCCATTTGTATGTGTGTTTCTTTTATAAATGTATATAAGGCTCACTTTTCATCCCAGGTCACCTCACCTCACAAGGCTGGTCATAACTTTAGCCTGATGTCATCAAACCTTCATTTCCTGCCTATAGATGCTCTTATGCTGAAGTTTAATAGGGACTTTTATGAAATTTTGGAGCACAATGGAGATAAAAATAGACATAGCACAGGATGTTCATCAGGATTTCTTTGTAGAAGAGCCTGAAGCTGCTACCTCTGTCTGGATCCCCATTGTTTCCTAACCTCACCCCTTGAGGGAGAGATGTATCCTTAGCCAATTGAGGAGAGGCAAAGCATGCTGCTAGAGGAAGTATCTTACTGTGATTTCTCTGTGGGAAAAATATGTTTCATTCACTGTGATCCTTAGCTTTCAGGGAGTGGAGTAAAGATAGGATTATAAAATCCACCTGTCTTCAATCCACTCTGTTTTGCTAGAGGGATGTCATACAGGAAACCTAGCTGCTATCTATATATGAATGCCAAAAATACGTAGGTCATAATAAGCTCTTGATTATATATCTCTATCCATTCCTTGTGAATTAAAATTTATCTTTACCTCACATCCCAAGTTTTTGTCTGGAGTACTTTAAGCAAATTTATTTAAGGGAATTTAAGTGAAATTCTCTTAAATAAAACTGGAATTGGACTAATTTTGCTTAATTAGCACTTTTTTTTAACATTGGGGAATAAGAGCAAAATGCAAAGAGACTGGTTTAATAGATTGGAAATTATGAGCGTTTTATACTGTGTAGTAGGACTTTGTGCAGCTACAACTACCAGGTTTAATAGCTCAAACTCTCCTGGCTTTGAACACTGAAAATGCTGTTAAATTATTAAGTTTAGTCTCCGCTGGCAAGGACATCCAGTGTCTGAAACATTACCAAACCTCAAGGCAGCTAACAGCAGATAGTATAATGAAAAGAACAAAGAGAAATTGGTATTTAAAAAAAAAATAAATTCTTCAGTTCATCACTCAAACAAAAAAATTTAAAAACAGGATCTATGAAACCTGAGCCAAAATTAAAACTGGAAAAAAATTCTCTTGTAGAAGCAAATGATATCAATTATCACTTCAGGCTGAAGGAAAACATATCAAATCTATTTCAAGCATTTTAATCCCTCATGAAATGGTGTGCAAAGTACAGACAGCATTCAAAACACAGGGAAGGAAGTAAAGAATGTAGTGCTTGTTTTATACAAAGGTTCAGTGGTTAAATATAAATTGAGCCAGAGGTAGGAGAGAAAGATGGATGGAGCATAGGTCAGGGCATTCATCTGGGACTTGTAATACCAGGAAAAGAGTTCCTACCCCAAAAACCTTTTCGGTATGAAGAAGAGTAGCATTGACAGGAGATCCTTATATTACACAGCGTAGTGTTTTGGCACACCAGGGAGGTAAGAAGTGTAGACTCAGATCAGCTCTGGTTATGACAGGAAAAAGAACTGGATTTCACATATTCTAGGGATTGCTTTAATCTCTGGACTTTGGGCAAAACATGGGACCATGAGTGGCAATATTTCTCTGTCCTGGTTTCATGCATGCAGTCCACCCATTTTTCAATATAACCTATTCTGCTCATTCAAAAGCCTAGATATTAACCTTTACTAAAACGCCAATTTATGTATGGACTCTCCAAAAAGAAAATATTTATGGGTGTTGTACATAGAGTTAGTGAAACATTCAGACAGGTAATGAGGAAACCTTGATGGTATGTGCATCAGCCTCTGAGACTCAGTTAGAAGAAAAAAAGCAGATGCAGGTGGTGGAAGATAATTTTTGGACTTCTGCAAAATCAAGTGAGAATATATTTCATTCACACTGTAGGAAAACGGCTTGCCTAGTTTCCTGTGTGAGTATTAGTTGGAGACTCTACATCATATCACATTCTGTTTCTGAGCCTACTGAGATTTCCCCTCCTGGCACCCTGCATACCTGCCATGGGACCTAAGCATGGTCTCTGTGAGCTGCCGCTGTTCCTTTTGGCTCTTTGCACTTGTGACGAGAAACAACTTGGAGAAGCAGCTTAAAATGCCTCCACCCTATTACCAAGAAGCAGCCTGTGAATCTCAGTGAGGTTGCGTTTTCTACATTCACAACTAGTCAAGGTCAAGACATCCTAAATGTTTACAGGAGATCACTGATGACTGGAGAGCTGCTCAGACATGCTGAATTGCAGACAGCTACTTTAACTGACTTAATTAGAACATGCTTAGTATAAATGCTACCTGAAGATGAAATTTGCTCCTGCTAGCAGCTAAGTGGTCTTTATCTAGAGGCTAAATAGATTGGGAAAAAATTGAGATGTGAACAACTTCAAAAAAAAATCATAAAATGAAGAACTGAGTGCAAGATTGAAATACACATGGTGTTTCGACGGTATACATATATGCTGTGCACTGCTATGGTAGTGTCAATTTTCCAGGTCAAGCAGAAAGAGGTATGCGTGAGTTTGACCCAGTTATTGCTGAGACCCTCTGAGGCAATTCAATATTGGATTACTGCTAGTAAAGGGCATGCAGAACCAAATACAATCTTCGCTAATTGCAGCGAGCCTGAAAAAGCAATTTTTTTTTACCATAATAAAGAAAGCCAAGTGTTATTCAGGACTTCTGGATTCTACTCAAGATCTGTCACCAACAGCAGATGCCAGTAATAAATACAGGCCCATTTCCAGAAATGTAATAAATATGGAGTTATTCTCTGTTTTCCCCATCAGATCTATTTTAGAATAGGATATATACTGTAAACAAAAGAAAATAGAGTATTTTATTATTCTTTAAAGATACACCTGGAATTTATCAATCAGTTTTAAATGTCTTATTGTTCTTTCTTTTCCTCCTGATCGCTCTAATAACACAAATCCTTGACTACACCCCCTCCAGACATCAGTCCCCAAAAAAGCAAGGCTGAGATCTTTGTTCTGAGTGGTGCTGCAATGGTTTCTTTTCACTTATTTCTGGAATTCAGAAAGATGGATCCTTTGTTAGGAGAGCAGAGTACAATTTCATTGCATCCCTAAATTTTTAGGGAGTCCACTTCTGTCTTTATGTTTTATCACTACTAGAGAAACTGCCTTATTTCAGTTCTTCCTTCCAGAAAGAAACGGACGGTACCCTGTAGCAAACTATTACATGGAAAGATACTGTTTTGAGTACCTGTTTTGAATAATTTTATGACATATTACTCCTGTCTACTCTACTAAGGACACAGAAACACTGGAGAGACACTTGATAGCATTCATCTCACCTAACCCGAGGCATCTGCCAGGTAGATGTCTCCACTTGAGCTAGACCAGGGTTCCCTTCTTAGACTAATGGATAGAAACATGCATTTCTAGTTCATGAGTCATCTGATCTGGTTGAGGTGATTACCTCAGGACAAGATGAATCATGAGGGAGAAGGGCTCATTTCTCTCTGCTGATAAGAAAAAATAGCTCTGACGAGGACATCTCTTTTGCAGATGCCCACATTTAGGTGAGGGGAATTGCACCCCCTGAACAAGAAAGATCAAGAATTAGTGTCTGACGTAAAATCTCAAGAACAACCCACTTTTCTAAGACTATTTAGACAATTTGACAGCAGTTGCTGGGGTTCTGTCAAAGATTTTCAGTTAGGACAAGGCTCTGTTTTCTCTGTGTGTATTGCTTCTAACAGGACAAAAGTTAACCTGCTGAAAAAACTTACGGGAAAAAAGGGCTGTTTACTTAGTGATGAAGTTAATCTAATGTTTTGTGATTTTAAGGAAATCTTGAAGCTTAAATGCTATAATGAAAACCTGCAAGAAGATTGCATCAATAAAAACCACAGAAAAAATATTAATTTATGTAGCCTTATTTCCCAAAAGTCTAGCCACACATCTCAAATCATTAGTGCAGAAGAAAGCATTATAATTTTTCCTTGCTCCATCCTAAAGACTGTCATTTTGATGTAATTTTTTTACTGGGTTCTACAAATTGCTGCTACTTACTTTAAAAATCAAGTTACCTAGAAGGCCTCTAGCTTTTGTGAAAAATGAAGGATTAAAATATTGCTGGGAGGTCCTATCTCAACTGCAAGTGCCTGGGAATTTCGAATGTAACATCGTAATTCCTCCTGGCTCACCTTTTAGAATCATGGAGTCTTAGCATCATTCATGTTGGAAAAGACCTTTAAGATCATCAAGCCCAGCTGTTCACATGGCACTGCGAAGTCCAGCACCAAACCATGTCCCCAGCTGCCACATCTACCTGTATTTTGAACACCTCCAGGGGTGGTGACCCAGCCACTTTCCTGGGTAGCCTGTTCTAATGCTTGACTGCCCTTTCAGTGAAGAAATGTTTCCTAATATCCAATCTAAATCTCCCCTGGTGCAACCTCAGATCATTTCCTCATGTCCTATCACTTGTTACTTGGTGTGGTGGGTTGACCTTGGCTGGATGCCAGGTGCCCACCCAGCCACTCTATCACTCCCCTTCCCAGCCAGATAGGGGAGACAGTAAGATAGAAAACAACTCCTCCACACGAGTAGGACTGACAGCAGAGAACCTGCGCCTTCAGATCCACCGGAAGACGAGAAGAGGCTTCTCTCCCTTCTTATTTATACCCTTTCTTATGTAAAGATTGTATGGAATACTGGGAACATGTCCACTTCCTTGGTTACAACCTGGTTACCAAGGAAGGCCTAGAATCAAAACCACTACACAACTCATGATGCCGTTGGCCTTCTTGGCCACTTGGGCACACTGCTGGCTCATGTTCAGTGGCTGCCAACCAGAATGATCTGGTTCTTTTTCACCGGGCAGCGTTCCGACCCTTTTGCCCCAAGTCTGTAGCTCCCCATATGGTCAAAGTGCAGGACTCAGCATTTTGCTGTGTTGACATTCTTACAGCTGGCCCCAGCCCTTCAATCCAGCCTGTCCAGATACTTCTACAGAGCCTTTCCACTCTCCAGCAGATCAAAAGTCCCGTCAAACTTGGTGTTGTCTGTGAACTGAGGGTGCATTCGATCCCATCATCCAGGTCGTCGCTGAAGATATAGAGCAGAACTAGTCCCAGTATTGAGCCCCAGGAAATACCACTGGTGTCTGACCACTGGCTGGATTTAACACCATTCGCCACCACTCTCTGGGTCCACTATACAAACAGTTTTTTACACAGTGAACAGTGCACCTGTTCAAGCCACAAGCAGAGCATTTCTCCAGGAGAATTCTTTGAGAGATGGTGTCAAAGACTTTACTGAACTCCAGGTAGGCAACATCCACAGCCTTTCCCTCATCCACTAAGCAGATCCCCTTGCCATAGAGGGAGATCAGGTTGGTCAAGCAGGATCTGCTTTTCACAAACGTGTGCTGGTTAAGCCTGATTCTCTGGTTGTCCAGTATGTGCAGCGTGATGGCACTCAAGATGATCTGCTTCATGACCTTCCCCGGCACTGGGGTCAGGCTGACAGACCTGTAGTTCTCTGGATCCTGCTTCCAGCCCTCCTTGCAAATGAGTGACACATTTGCCAACTTCCAGTCACATGGAATGTCCCTGGTTAGACAGGAAGGATGGTAAATGATGGAAAGTGGCTCAGTGAGCATTTCCACTAGCTCCTCAGTACCCCTGGTTGGATTCCTTCTGACCCCATAGGCTTGTGTGTGTCTAAGTGGTGTACCAGGTCACTGACCATTTTCTCCTGGATTATGGGAGATTGATTCTGCTCCCTGTCCCTGTTTTCCAGCTCAGGGGCCTGGGTATCTGGAGAACAATTGGTTTTGCTATTAAAGACTGAGATAAAGAAGGCATTAGGCACAGCCTTTTCCTTATCCTTTATCACTATGTTTCCCTCTCCATCCAGCCGAGGGTGGAGATTCTCCTTAACCATCCTTGTGTTGTTGACGTATTTATAGACACCTTTTTTATTGTCTTTTATGGCAGTAGCCAGATTAAGTTCTAGTTGGGTGTTGGCCCTTCTGTTTTTTCTCCGGGCAGGCCTTCTGAGTTGCCTGCATTGTCTCCCAAAGGCCAGAAACCCTTCTCTTCCTTTTTTCCTGAGTTCCAGGCAAACCTCTCTGTTTCTTTCCCACCAGCTCATCTTTCAGCATATGGGGGTGGGCCACTTCTGTGTCTGTACGATTTCCTTCTTGAAGAATGTCCAACCTTCCTGGACTCCTTTACCCTTCAGGACTGCCATCCAAGGGACTCTGTCACCAGTCTCCTAAAGGGGCCAAAGTCTGCTCCTCTGTAAGTGCAAGGTGGCAGTTCTGCTGGTGCCCCTTCTTACTTCTCCAAGAACCAAAAACTCATTCATTTGGTGTCACCTGAAAAACGACTGAGGGCGCCTTTGACCAGGATGGCCTCCAACCATCACATCACCCATGAGTCCTTCTCTTTTCACAAACAACAGGTCTGGTGGGGCATCTTCCCTTGTTGACTCCCTCACACACTGTGTCAGGAAGCTATGATGTTCCACACATTCCAGGAGCCTCCTGGACTCTTTCCTCTCTGCTATGTTATATTTCCAGCAGGCATCGGGTAAGTTGAAGCCCCCCAAAAGAACAAGGGCTAGTGATCATGAATCTGCTCCCAGATGCTTATGGAATATTTCAGCTGCCTCTTTATCTTGGTTGGGTTGTCTGTACCACACTCCCACCAGGATATCTGCCCTGTTGGCCTTTCCTCTGATTCTTACCCACAGACACTGTCCCCACCATCATTGACCTCCAGATTATAAAGCTATTCCCTAACATATGGGACTACCCCACCACCTCTCCTTCTGAACCCTGTCCCTTCTGAACAGTTTACATCCAGCCAGCACTCCGGTCATGTGAGTCATCCACCACGTCTCCACGAGTGCAACTATGTCATGGTTTGCCTGCTGTGCAATGGCTTCCAGCTTCTCCTGTTTGTTGCCCATTTTGCATGCATTGGTGCAAATGCACTTCAGTTGGGCTATTGATCCTGTCACTTTCTTGGGGACAGAAGCCCTTTTCTTAGATGACCATTCTCAGGCATGTCTGTTGTTTCTAACATGTTGATATCTCCTGTGTCCTTGCTACCACATGGATCTCCATCCGTTACCTCCATGAGTCAGTGGACTGAAAGACCTCACTAGCGCACTGTCTCTTAGACATCAGCATACCACCCTGAGGCTTATCTCTAGTGGGCCTGGTTTTATCCCTTCGTATGAGCTAAGCCTCTGGAAAATAGCCACTTGCTCAGCTGGGCACAGGTACCCATGGTGTTCCTCAAGTATTAGCTGCAAATTAGTATCTGTTAACAGAAAGGATAAACCAGAACTGTGTGACCAGACAGCCCTTGGAGAGGTAAAGAGGGTGGGATCCAAACAGCATAATTTGCAAAATTATTCTACTCTTTGAACATATGCATGGAGAGCAACATTGCTATTCAGTTCCTGTACATCACTGGGAAAGGATTGTGACAGCACACACAAACCTGGTGGCCCTGGAAATAGTATGCCTTAGGGAAAGAGTCCTAATTCACCTTACTAAAATGTAACATGATTTATGGAAGTAATCGCTACTCAGATCACAGCATTTAGGTTTGTGGCTCTCAGTGAATTCTGCAACAGGTGCAAAACTGAACTGGGAGTAGGAAATGCAGGTATCTGGGAGAGCGTATTGTGGGGAAGTCAGTATCACGGAAAATGCTATTTCTAAATGTACAGCTTTTGTGTGCATTCAAGGACATCAAGGACTTATCTCTGATTCTGAAAACATTTTGGGATTAAAATAACATTGGGCTATATTAACAGTATTGATATTAGTAATCATATTAATACAAAAAAGATACAAATCCCTCTGTTCTGAATTTATTCAGCTATCTTTGAAAAGATACGGGAACCCTCATTAAATCAAAGGTGTTCTGTTTTCTCATCAGTTTTGCTTCTCATTTTTGCCCACTTGTTTTCTTTAAAAAAAAAAATCTGGTATTTCTGTTTCAAATCATGTAGTTCACTGCATTGTTACAAATGCTTATAAATTGCCTGTGATATATCACTGAATCACAGAATATGCTGAGTCGGAAAGGACTCACAAGGATCATCAAGTCCAACTCCTGCCCCCACACAGGATCATCCCCAAGAGTCACACCATGTGCCTGAGAGTATCATCCAAAGACTTCTTGACCTCTGTCAGGCTCAGTGCTGTGACCACTTCCCTGGGGAACCTGTTCCAGTATATATCCACTGATGATGGAGGACATGCATACATTAGATGAGAAAACTATTTTAATTTTTCAGTTAAAGAAGTCACTATACCAAGTACTTTTGACAGGCAGTGTCCAGTTTTAAACAGATCCTTAGATGAAACTTCATTGAAAGATAGAACAGTAATAAAGACCCTACTACGTTAAGAAGAACTTATCAGAACTTTAAAGCTACTATTGACAAGTTGATGAAATTTAAGTTTCAGTCCCATACATAGTCTTAACTGTTATTTTTAACACCAGTGTGCCTGTCCCTTGAAAACTCTTTCTGATGAACCCTCCTTGGCCAACCAATTGAACACATCATCCAAATGACAAGTGCCTAGCACAAAACGTAATTTCCTGCAATTTAAATGAAGAATTATAGTCTCTCTTGTATCAGACATATAGGGGATACTAGCTGAGCACATGGTTATCTCTGTTTCTATATGACGCTTGTTGACAGCACACTTTTCCTATCTTAGCTATCCCGTAGGTTCCATGAGCCCCCCTTCCAACATACATGCATTGAACTCATCAGTGTTGAATTCTTCTAAGTATTCTCTTCCCCTTCCCCTGTGCACTTCCTGTAATATCTTAAATATATACTCTGAGCTTGTGAATTCTGATAACATGCTTCAGTCAGTCACACAAGTTAAATGAAGTATGAATAGAAGGTAAGTGGGAAGTAATAGGATGGAATTAATGTTGTTTTGGTGTATCTCAATTTCCAGGCATCAAACCTGTGTTTCATTTTCTAGTGGCCTGAAAATAAAAGGTCCTGGATGGACACACATTTTATGCTACTGCTTAAGACAAATACATCAGGAAGACATATTACTATTAAATCTTTTATCGATTCATTTAATAGATAAAATAATTCAACTGTTTCTTTACCCAGAAAAAGCTGTACAATGCATCCCATCTGATCCTGATTTATTGGTATTCATCCTTCCCAATATGTGTGGAGTCCTTTTGGCAGGGGCTGGCACTCTCTCATCTGTTGTATCCTGATGCACATCTGCTCAGAAGTGTCACATGTAGGTCAGGCACAGCCAGAGCTACAGACAAATAGTACAAAGGCAGATGGTTACCAACTGCACTATGGGCAAGATTTTGGCTAAACAAGGTAATCACTTGCTCTACTCTCAAATATATTCCCAATTTTGGTAAAGATTTTTCTACCATTCTTTGAAAAATGGTGATAAACTCCAAAAAGAGAAGATTTATCTACAGTGTGCTGCAACTTATCATTGCCGACAACCTTAGTTATTTGCCTGAGCTTCAGCAACATCATATAGTTTAGCTATAAATTGTTCACATATCTCTCTTCAGAGAGGTCATAAAGGGGGGGCATTTTTTGATAAAGAAGAATTGGAAGGAACCCTTCCATCCTGATCTCTAGTGTAAATGTTAAATCCGTCACTCACACCTAATCCAAAATTAATAACATAGTCCAGCAATACTGCTGGAGTTCACCTCTCTGTTACTTCCCATGTTTTATTACCTTGACAGTTTTTTCTTCGCAACAACATGAGAATTTACCCCAAAACACAGGATCATGCTTCTGTTTTAAACGCAGAACCAGAGTTCTGTCTACATAGACTAATTTTAAATTAGTCAACAACCTGAATATGAAGGCTGTTTTATTTCAATTAGGATGCTGCTTGAGGTTTTGGTATTTTGGGATTGATTTCCAGTGTCTACGTGATATGTTTAACAATACTAATGATAAACTGATAATCATAGCATGGGCTATTGTGTGATGTCTAAAACATGATGGGTGTTTACTCTGTAAATCTTGAGTACAATTCTGTATCAACTAGTGATTATTTATCTTCATGAAAGATCACTACAATTAAATGATCAATTATATGTGAAAATTAATGCTAGTTTCATGGTCATTGTCCTTTTTTCCAGTCATTTGTACTGAGTGAATAGACTGGTAGAAAATAATTTCCTCTCAATCCTTTTAAAAAGAGCTTCAGTTGTGCTTATATAAAATGTAATGTGCTATAGAAATAATATTTCAGAGTAATATTTACAGGAATTTCTGTTCTGTACACATACATTGATTGGGTTCATCTGTACTGTGCAGATGTGCAAATTTCTTGTTGGCTAGTGATAATAGTAATTATAATAGCAATGTTAATACCACTCTTCTTCGTGAGGTGTGCTTATATCTCTGGGTGAAAAGTGTCATGAGAGAAGTAGGTAACATGTTTACATCACATATATTATATCATATAGGGTACTATGTTGTTCTGTGATGTAATTACACCATATAAAGACAATGTCGTCAACAGTGTTATATGATGTTATTACAAGAATAATAATACCTTATTTCAATAATTTTTAAGGTTTTGGGCTTAGATACAGTAATACTCTGAATATTTATTAACTTTTTTTTTTGTTTAAATGGACAGAACTTGAAGTGTACAGAGAAGTTAGACTTATATGAGAAGATACCATTATTTACATGTTCATTTATTTTCCCATTCATAGCATGAGTGCGAATAATTGGACTCAAGCCTTAGATTTTCAGATTTCAAAGCCATGTGATGACAAGAGGCACAGCTCAGCCAAAATTCCTATTTACTCCATTGCCATTTTGCCTATGTAATGTCTGCAGGATGTGTGCCCCACACCAATTGCATTTACTTTGATGTAATGAGTATTATCTGCCATTTTGCACCAAGTGCCAGGAGATGTGCTATTTGTCATGATTAGGACTACACCTGACTGTGTTACTCAAGAAAAAACATCCTCCTACTTAACATCAGCATACAGCTACCCCTATGTAAAAAATCCCTTTTCAAAAATCTCTTCTTCAGTGAAGTACCCCAAATTGGTAAACACTAGTTGAAGAGATGCTGGTCTGCTCTGTGAGTGCCCTTGTTAGTTGTCAGGATTTGTAAACACAGCAAATGGTATTTTTAATACGTTTCAATTACACTGCGAAATCAGTTATTTTGTGAAATGGCTGTTTTATAATATGACGGCAACATGTACGTAATTGGACTCTCTCAAGAGGAGACAAACTGACAGGACACATACTGAGAAAACTAAAAGGTCTGTGTCAAACTCCAGATTTGCTGAAGAACTAAAATGATTGAAAAGCTGTTAATTTTCCCTTTCTTTTGGCAGCTTATCCAGAATGATAACATACCTAAAAGTCAAACAGCTTATTTTAAAGACAGCAGAGACACAGGGAAAAAGCACTGGCCTCATTGGAGTCTACAGGATTTTGGCCTTTGATTTCAATGGGAAAGAAATCAGTCAGTGATTTCTAAAAAGCATAGGAGATTACAAACTGCAGAGGACTGCTTGGGATGACGACACTGCACATGCAGTTATGGAACAGAGCATGAAGAACTTCAGTGACATGCAGGAACCTCTGCAATGTATAAGAGAAAGAAGAAAGCAATGCATAATTGAGCAAAAAAGCACACAAATTATTCAGTTTCCACCTAGCTAATTGGAAATATCACTATTTTTTCACTGTACTTTTGTGCAGATGGCTGTAGGTTCTGCCTGCAGCAGGTACACAAAGACAAGTTCATGCCAGGTGCTTGCGTGTGACTCTAAGATCCTGACAAACCAGCTGTCCAGATATGGCACCTCATTGGAGGTTGCATTCCCCCACACAGTTTGCAATCCTACCTGTTCACTTGGGACTCAAAAAGATTATGCAGGAAAAACAGATCCCGTTTATGATTTTCTCCAAGGATGTTAAGAGAAGAGCTGGCTTTCTGAGCCTGGTCTGAGGTCTGAGGATGTGCTAACCGGGGACAGCTGGACTCTGCATTGAACCTGCTGTGGAAAAGTTGGGGTGAAGTGACAGTTCACCAAATTGTGTTCAATTGGTTCACCTTCCAAAGACAAGCAAGAAGATTAACAGCTGTGTTTGTGAAATGCTTTGAAATCTATAGATTAAATTTAGTGCCTAAAGTCATGTGGAGAGCTAAACACTTTTATTGTCTTCTGAAATTAGAAACACCTTCAAAACAATTTCAAACCCTTCTCCCACATTGTCAAATAAAGGAAATTAATCTTGGCCACAATTAACTTTCTGTCCTCATTTCTCAACCTGCTCCATCTGCTACTTCATCTGACCTGTTCCTACACTTCACTGATCAAATGCAGTTGCGGGCTTATCCATCATCTTACAGCATAATGAAGTGTAAACATTTTCTGCATCAATCTGTCATGTGAGCCATAATTTGGAGTTCAAAAGATTGCATCCAAGACCATTTTAAGCTTTAATCACAACCATGCTGAATGATGGGCTACTTGCCATTAGCAAATGTATCTGCCTTTTGCTGCTAGACATTCCCAATGAGTCCAGAAATTCTATAATTTCAATAAACATCTGGAATTGACCAAAAGTTAAAAAACCCAAACCAAAAAAAAAATCACCCTGTAACAAAACCAAATAATTCTTCTAATACGACCTTTTTTCGGTCATAATAGCCATCCTTAATGTCTAGATTCCTATTTGAGGTGAGTACAAAAGAAAACACGATAGCAAAATTACCTCAGTGACCTGAAAGCAGATGTTGGAAGCACAGACGCAGGACCAAAGATGATTATACATGGGGTATTGTTTGTATCCTTCAATTTTGCCTCATATAATCTGTTGTTACATAAAGACTAGTTCAAACAGCCTGCAAAAAAAAAGCAATCATACACCACTTTATGCATAAGGCTGAAGTAATCAAGCAGCAATACAACACTGGTACACTAAAGCCAAAACCTGACATCATTGGTTTTCAATACTGTTGTCAGATAATATTAATAGTAACTGAATCCAGCATCTGGTCTGCAGGAAGGAAAAACAATCTTTCTCCACTACTCCTCACATCCACAATAAGCAATATTAAATTCAGAATGGCCAAGCTGTAAAATGTGTCATAAACAGCAAGGAGCAGGGAGGACCTTGAGGAATATAGGGAAAACAAGAGGAGAACAAGTGAAAGCAGAGATCCAGAAACTCACAAAGGGCAACAAGGATCGAAGCATTCAGCAGCCTCACTCACCACAAAATGAGGTTAATTGAGACTAGATATTTAGAAATGCAGGCTGTATTTTCAAAGAAGAGTCTAATCAACATTTAGTTAAGTAGAATCATTCAAATTAGTAACACCCAATGAAACATGTACTGGAAAACTTGCTGAAGCAACTTTGTTTTTTTTACAATTGTCTTCAAGCACTTATGGGATGCCTTAGAGAAGTGTAAAATTGCAAATATGGCACACAGTTTTAGAAGGTGGAGAAGAGCCCAAGGAGCTAGAACTCAGGGAATGTAACTTTGGCACTTAGAACAAGTTATTGAGCAAAGTTATTAGGCAAATAACCCTGAAGCATCCAAAAGATAATACAGTGATTGAAAGCCAGCAATCATGGACTTATCAAGAATCATGTCAAACCAATCTAATTTCAGTCTTTGACTAAATAAGTAGCCTAGGGGATTACAACAAACATGATTTGCTTTGACTTTCACATGGCTTTTCGTACTGCTTTAGAGGGCATTCCCCTAAGCAAAAATGAAGATAGGTAGGACAAGATTCAGCCTCAGATTTGTGCATAGGAATGTCTCTTGTTTATCATATAGGTGTCTACATGTAACCTAGGCATCTAAGCCTCCTTTGTAGGGAGGAGATCTAGGACTCAATCCAGTTGCCCACAAAAAGACATCAAGTACCATCTGAAACACCTCCTGGCTGACCTTCGGCTACCACCTCAAAGGAGAGTGGACATCCCATAGGTCTTGTGTCAGCTCTGCATGGCTGCTCTGAGGGCACCACTGTACAGTCCATACAACAAATTCACCTTGCCACTCATTGCCCACTGGAGGATAAGCAGAATAGCTCTCCACTGTAACAGCGGCTTAGACACCTAGCTTATAGGTGGACGTGTACACCTATTTCCCATGTGAGGGAAAAACACGCATAGAGATGCATAGAGATATTTTTTTTGTCAAATATGGATGTATTTCAAATAATGTTCAGTAGGGATTTACCATAGGTTTGGTCATGTTAAGCAACTTGTAGGATGGAACTGAAAACTTTTTTTTTTGCCATTCATAAATGACAACAAACTGGGAAGGGATGCAAGTGCATTGGAGGACAGGGATACCATTTTAAATTGTTTTGACCAGTGCAGAACTGACCCAAATTCTGCAGGTCGCTCAGTAAACAGAAACTCAAAAAACTTCCTTTAGTCACAAGGTGTGAATACAGAAATGGACAGTGGAGTACTAACAGTAAGTAATCAGTAGAGTGGAAAATGATTCAGCAATTGCTGTGATTCACAAGCTAAAAATGTGTGTGTGATAGTGCTACAGGAAAGACAACTCCCATTCTTGGATTCGCTGGCAGGAATGTCATGTGCAAGACACCAGAAGTATTTAACATGCTCTGATCCATAATGATAAGGTCTCTGCTACTCTATCCAGGGCTGATAACCACACTCTAAAGAAAGATGTGACAAGATGCAGAGGGAACGGAGGAGAAAAATGAATATGACAGGAGAGTTACAAAATATTATTACAAAATATTTTTTCTGCATAAATTTAAGGATTTGGCGGTGTCTACTGTGGGGAAGACTAGGTTATAGGAGGAAAGAGAGGGCAGGAACACATACAAGTCCCCCAGCCCATCAGGTTATAATGAGAGGGAGGGAGATCAACCTTCATCTCTCTGCTAAGGGTGGTACACAATATAATTGGCCTGATTTGCATCAGTGAGACGTATTTAAATCCTGGAGCACATTATGGGAGATTTTTGGGAACAGGTTCAACAAAAAGGGAAGGCTAGTACACCTTCAGAGCAACAGAAGGTGGACCCATGTCTTTTCTGTGGGGAGATGCTAGAAATGGCAAAAGTGTCTCAGAAATCATTGCTCACCCCAACATCCCCTGACTACAGAGAAGAAAGAAACCCTCATTGATGGAGGTGGCTGAGAAGTTCTCGAAGCAGGTGGCCAAAGGGCAGGCATGGAGGAGCCCTGGTCATGTGGCCTTTCTCTGCAGGAGGCAGGCTTTTCCCAGGTCCTGTTGCAACCCCACTGTGGCACTGACTTGAGCCTTGTGTTTCTGTGGCTGCCGATTGAACACAATATGTAAATGGTCTGCTCATTTTTTCTTTTGCTGTGAAGGTGGAGTGATGGTAATTTTATTATAGCACAAGCGTTCTTTAGTAAGGTAGTTAATGAGCTGTCAAGATTTCTGTAATAAACTTCTCTTTCAGAGTAGTAAGTAATAACTCACTGCAAGATGAAGCTTATTTTTAGTCGTTGCTCAGAAATGTGTTTTACTAATTTTGAGAAATAAACCTCAGCTTTTTCAAGAGCCTTATCTCTCAGTAAAAACAGACTGTAAGACTTCTTCAGAGAAACTGGGTAGGTTTTTTTAATATGAATATAATTACTTCTTCTTATTTATAGTGCAAGTATGTGTACCATAGAGTTGTAAAACTGTGGAGGAAATTGGGAAATTCTTGCTCATCAGTACCATTCTTTCTGTGACAAGCCATTTCTCTTTCCCCATGTGTGCTCCTCACGAGAAGACAACTCATACTGGCCACCAGTAAGTGGGAACACAGCGCTCTGAGCAGGACATGATGGTGCTTTACAGCAGAGCACAGTTGCTTGTCTTGACATTTTCTGAATTAAAAAAAATGTCAATTTTGATTTGCCACTCTCGATCCTTTCCTTTCCAAAAAACATTGCCCACAGCTGTGCTCAAAGGGGAAGCGAGAGGAGATGAAATTATTTGTTGTAAATAATTTGTCTCAAAGCACATTTCCTTTTGCAAATGATGTGCACACAGCTTACTGTCTGTGACTTTAATAAGTCTTTAAAGTTTTACAGTGTGGATATACTTGAGACATTTTTTTTTTTTCCCTAAGCTTTCTGCTGCCTTTCCAATTTTCATGTCTTACGGCTGGTCAGAGAAATCACATGCTCATGTTTCTTGTCCATGAGCTGATCCAGGCTTTATGGCCAGGAAAATTCCCTCTCTCCATTGCTAATTATGTTCAGATGCTTTTCTAGTATTCCGAAAATATGTCCACAAATAATAAAAGGTCATTTTGAGGAAAGCTGCAAGTGCCTTTTTTGAATACTCACACAAGTTTCAACAGGGCTTTTAGATTCTGCACATCTCCTGCAAAACACAGACAGTTTCCTCCATTAGTGTTCATGAATAAGCAAATACAAACCAGCGAATTATGCCAGCAAATCTGCCTTACACCTGTCGGTGTAGGAGCAGTACCTCTCCCCATTGCCGGTCTCCGAGCTCCCGCACTGGCAGACTGATGGCTGCATTGCTAACCTCGGCACCTTCCCTCCCAACTGATGGGGATCCTTATGGTTATCGCCTGCATTTTACTTATCACGAATGTACCAATATTTCTGCTGACTCTTCCACTTTCTTCCCTCCAGGAGAGTGACTGAGGGACTGAGGTGTTTTGCTCACGACCTCTGGTGGTAAAAGAGAGGCCCTACAATCCCCTTATTTGCACCAAAAAATCATGAAAAAAAGCCGGTAGCCTTGTTTCTTGACAAGAATCAAGCTGTGATTTAGCTGGGAATGGGATTTTACCGTGCACAGAATTTTTCTTAAGTACATCCTTACATGATACTGAGTTGATTGAAAGAATGTTGTCGCGCAGACGGCGCCATTGGCAGAGACATGCTGAGGGACATGAGGAGCTGTAACTACCCACTTCTCAAGTGCTTGCTCTTCAGGAGTGTCCTTGCTCCATTATGTTTTATTTTATGGTATCTCCCGAACTAAAATAATGTACAAAAAAATTATATACTTCTTTTTTTTTTTTTTTTTTTAACACTGAATACTTTTTTTTTTTTTTTTAATGAAATTCAATTTATTTCTCTTTTCCCAAGCACTTTGCACCAGAGAAATTATGATACTGTTTGCACCTATACAAATCCACAGGCAGAGCAAAATTCAGGCAGATTTTGGTTAACTAACCTGCAGAACTGCAGTAAAATGTGTACATATAAACTGTGCATTAGATAAGTATATATAAATATTAACTACATATTACTGAGGAGGAAGTTGTGGAAATGCAAATCAAGTAACATAAAAGCATTTGCATAAGAAAGGCAGTGCTGGGTACAGGCCAAGATATCTGCAACCTAATCTTGTCTTCAGACAGCTGGCAGCTCGAAACAACTACCAAACCATTTTCCTCCTCTGTACCAGCCCCCGCTGTTGCCCCCATCTCCTGCCCAGTCTGTGGCGGTGGGTCATTGTGTCTCTGTTGTTCAGTAGATTAAGCTTCAAGCTTTATGTGAGGGAACAAAAAGGGACAGTTTTACTCCTGTTCAAGCTGACCCCTCCCTGTGGGGCAGTTATATAAAACTTTGCAGCAATGAAGTTGCTCACTGACAGAGAAAGGGGCAAAGAGGGGCTCCATCTCCCTTCCAGTCTTTGCATGGAAAATCTCAGGGCAGGCTTTTTTTCTAGAATCAAACAAACCTCTCCTAAACTACAGAGCAAAAACGAGGTGCCATTTCCCAGACACTCAGCAGTGCAGTGAAATCCTTTCCCTGCAAAGTTCAATGTGGAAGGATAAGAACTAATGACACTGAAGGAAGGGGATGAACTGCAGGAGTGTGCGTTTCCCCTGCAGAGACCTGCAAAGAAATTGGGTCACCGCAGTGAGTCTGACAGCAGGGCTTCACCCTGCCAAAGCATTCAGCCTACTTTTAGCCCTGCGTACGTGTAGATCCCATTAGTCTGTCCTTAGTTTTAAGCCCATTGACTTCACTGGGACCTTTCCTTTGCTTAAATCTTCTTGTTTCTCTGAGCTGGGTCAGCAAAGATGGCTACTTGAAACTCTCTCTGTATTAATGAGGCTAGATGATTTTGAAGCTGCCTTGTCAATAGCTACTTGACAAATTTTTATCTTTTATTATCTGTGCTCTGAGAAAGGCAACATCACTTTTAGTGCAATGTGGTATCAATGTGTTTCTTCCCGTGGCAGGCACAGGAAGAGACACACTTTCTTGGAAAAGTCAGGGAACATACGATTTATTCCAAGGCTAAGCAGTTAAGTTGCATTTGGGAAGAGTTTCGTGATAGACAGCAGACAAAGTCCTCTCAAGAGGTTAATATAAAGTCTCCATCATATTTCAGACATTTTGTTGAAAACAGTCCAGTTTAGAAGTCTCTCTCATGACATGTTGAAACACATGTGCCCCAGCTTCAGTACCCTTGTACTAAGTGCTGTGAACTCAGAGAAAGGGAGCAGCAGCCCAGGCTCCTGCCAGACCAGCACATCCCACCTTGTGTCACTTCTCACCTGGAAGTACCTGTCTCTGGCCTTCCACTGACCACAAATAGAGGGGATGATGGGGATGAGATGTTTTACCAGGTTCTTCAGTTACATGCATGAAGTTAGGGAGCGTGGAGACAGACTGATGATTCTACAGTGGTTGCAGAGGAGGAGACATTCTGTAGAGTTCAGAAATGAGCTCTGTTAAATGGAGGGTGTTGGGGAGCGGTGGTGGAGGATTTGAGAACTTGCCCAAGTGCACACAGGCTGTCTGGGTGATTGCCAGGGATGAGTGCTTGGCTCCATTGCCCTTGTCCTTGCTCACTCAGAGAGGTGCGAAAAAGGCAGGTGCAGTCTGACAGCTCTTTTCAGAACTGTCCGTGAGAAAGGAGGATGAAAAAAGCCATCAGAAGAGAAGAGATGCCTAGCCAAATGCCCATCTTTCTCCTGGCTAGCACTTAAAAAGCCAAGATATTCATGGCAGAGGAAGTGTACTGTGTTTGTGTCAGACCTCTGAGATCTTCTACACCATCATTCCCCCACCAGAGTTTTGTGCCAGGTGATTCTCAAGATTTGTATATTTAAAGTATTGTCCATGGCTCTGCAATGAGATGGAAGTTAGTTCCTCCTTCCTCCTGGGCACTCACCACAGCATCCCACAAAGTGCAGGAGCAGTGTTTGTCACCTCATCTCCATGGGTACTTTTTACAGTAGCCTGAGTGTGTTGTAACAGAAACAGGAACTATATTTGTACAATGGGAGCTTTGTATATCATGTCACCTGTGCAACTATGCCCATATGCTTTTGTAAGAGGAGAGTTAATAAACTACACCCAAAGATGAACAGTACAGAAAAATAAAAGTGCAGGAAATCCTTTGGCATTGCTGAGTTCAGATCTGATATGAGAAAAAAGTTACAGGTGTGAGGAAGGGAGAAGAGGAGAGAAAAAAAAGTCAATTTTCCATCTTTGTGTGCAATATGGGAGACACGGGAAAATGGCTATCAGCAAGTGTTAGGTATTCACCAGACAACAAGGAATGGAGCCAATTTTAGAAAGGAACAGCTGACATCCGTGTACCAGGCTGAAGGCCATGAGGAGAGACAGAGAAAGGCAGCAAGCTAAATTAGAAAACAAACTAACTGGCTGGTACCTGTACACAGGCCACGCTCCAGCCCTCAACAAGTCTAACACAACCTCAGCTTGGGAAATATGAAAAAGGGCACGAGGGTGACAAGGGCAAAAAGACAAGGACAAAGAAAAGAAGGGGAGAGCAGTGTGCCTCTCCCAGCAGAAACTGGCTTTCCTTTTCTGTGTATGCTTTTCCTATCTTAATGTACAAAGCTTGCGGCCAGTCGATTAGATCGCTCTCTCCCCCTTGCCATTTGTATGTCACGTCTCTGCTTATCTTGGATCTTCCCCAGGGCAGGGAGTATATCTTCATGTACACAACCTAGCTGCACTGCAATGCAGAGGTTAAGAAAAATAGTAAAGCACTCACAGAGAGAAAACTGCATAGAGATTTCTTTTTTTGTGAACAATGGACAAAAATAAATGATTGTGTCTGAACTTGTTACATTTAACTGCATACACATATTGAAAGTCCGCTGCCCTTTGTGCCTTTATTATTCCAATGTACCTATTTCTCTAACCTCACTTACCCCGCACAGCTAAGTATGGTGCCCTTTTACTGGAAATAAGCCCTGCCCCTGTCAGTGTTGTGAAGATCACTATAATGTTTGCTGTAGGGGAAAGAGAGGGGAAAATCAGTGCCTGATGTGCTAGCAGACAGTAAAACTCAAGGGTCATAAGAAGCCACTAATCTGCCAGATATGATTAAATCAGTGGAGAGGGTAGAAGCCTAAAAGTTTTTTTCTGTTTTCTTTATACTGTCAAATTTCTTTTAACTTGATGCAAGAGACAAGGGATTAGGAGTGATGTCTGAAAGGAGAGGTCCCAGGACACAGGAGGCATTGGGATGCTGGGTTGTTGCAGGGCAGCATGCCAGTGATCAGGACCTATTTGAGTACGGGTGACACAGGCTGCCTGACATATCGAAACACTGTCCCATCTGTGACATGGCAGGTTAGGTGATGTTAAATGTGGGCAGCCTTTGGCTGATTGGACAGGAGCCATCTGTGGTGCTGCCTCTTCATCTCCAAAGTCAGGGAGCAGCACAGAGATGAGTTGTGTGAGACGACTTATGAGAGATGACTGTGTGAGCAAGGGTGGAAAATTACTCCAAATGTAAATGAAGTTTCAAGAAGAAAATCTTAAGAATCCCACAGTCCAAGGGATTATTCAGCAGCAGTAGCAGTAGCAGCAGCATTTGTTAAGAAGGAGAAAACTAAATATTTGGACCAAAATGATGTCTTAGCTGCTTTCCCCCTTCTAGGAATGGATTAACCTCCATCACACTCTATGCACCACTGCTACCACCTTGTCTTCTGACCCTTTCTTCCTTCCATTTCACAGCTTAAAAAATATGCTTACCCCCTTTCACTATCAAGACCTCATGTAGCCCTGTCCTTGATCTTTTGATCTTGCCTTCCCATCTCTTTATCCTGATAAAGCCCTTGGCAGCCTTTCACTCTCCATTTCCCACTCTCATTCTGCTGCCCTCATACTGCCTCATCTCTCCATGCATGAAATAACCTCCAGAGAAAGGTTTTTACATTCTCATCCTCTCCTGTCAAAAAGCTCACATCTGTCATATACCTGACAAGTAGTACAGTAATGTGGTAGCAATAATACATGAAAACTTCAAGATGTCCATGATGGACATACATATATATATATATAATATATATACACACACATATAAATATATATAAATGCAACTGTTAAGAGTTTGTAACCAAAAAGACATATGACATTCTTCTTCCTCATCCTCCTCTCTTTTCATCCATTTCCCCCCAAGGTTTTTCATTGCCACTTCATTTTCTGAGTGAACTCTTTTAAAGAGGACTCTTTCCATCACTGGAGAGTACTTAAAATGGAAATAACAACAAACACAAAAAGCAGACAAGGAGAAGTGGGGGTGCTGGAAGATCCCCCAGAAATGGATTATTGTCCTTTTGCTGGAGGAAGGGGTGCTCCCTCCTGGATCCCTAGCCACGTGGCCGCTCGAGCCCCGAGTCAGAACACAAGAGACCACAGCCAGGGATGGACAGGAAAAGAGAGATTTATTTTTCCCGGGCTCAGGTAGATAAGGCTTTGGGACATTAGCATATGTCCAATCAGAAAGGCTGAGAACACCTTAGCCACCGCCCCTAGGGGCCAGGTTTCACAGCCAGTGGGGAAAGGTACAAGGGATTTGGGGAAACTGAGTTTTTCCAGGGAGATGGGGTTTTTACACTAACAGTATCTTAACACAGGTTTGCTAGCCAGTTTCAGAAGTCCACCTTTGTGAGAACTTCTTCCACTGTACATCCTGAAGGTCAATTGCTACAGAGAAGTTTCAAGATTTAAAATTTTTGCAATTTACAATCTCACAATTTGTAGCTTCATAAGCTTTATCTATACTTAATTCAAATTGGAAGAGGGACTGACCACATCTTAGAAGTTAAGGGACAGGGCATGATTCATATCCAGGAAGCTAAAATCCATAGCCTCTTCTTCCTTTCAAAAAACCCAAGTGTGGCCATGTCCAGGCATGCTAGGGTGGTGCCTTCACATTCTAACCCCTGAGTTCCATCGAGGCACTGTGTAGAGGACTGCTGGTTGACTGACCAAACCTGTGATACCAGGTGCCTCCCACATCCATAGAAGGGATCAGCTGGATCTCACCAGTCTTGAATGCACACATTTCCTTCTGTTGAAAAAAAATTGGTGGAGCAGGTAGGGTTAGTGGATTCCAGGGGCGCATGATTTTGAGACCCTCTACAAGACTTCCTTATCAAGACAAACCTAAAGCAACTTGGGCTTATGCAATATGTTGTAGTGTAGTTGAGGAGCCTGAAATAGTGGGAGTTTTGGAAAATTACCCTGTGCAGCTTATGTACCTTGATGAAACAAAGCTTCCCCATGCCACGTGGTGCATAGGAAGGCAAGCCCAGGAGTCTGAGCTCAAAGCTGCCTCAGAGTGCCCCACGTTCCTGTGGCTGGAGAACAGAAAGTAGGACCAGGTCATATGCTGCATCTGCTCTGCAGCTTGTGTGCAGCTCTTCCTATAATTTCTAGTTCGTTCATTTATTGCTTGCCATGATTGATTTCTGTGGTTATTTGTTCAGTGATGAGAAAATAACAGAACATAAGCCAGTTATTTGTCTGTTTTATATGCTGTCTTATACGTAGGAAATGTCTTCACTTTTATGAAAGCTTAAGAGGCATGGAGCACTGTTTATTAAAGTGGGGAGAAAAATAATGTTAGATTGGATGTGGAATGTGTCTGGGAAAAAAAGACAAAGTTCTCCGTTTATGAAAATTGAAGTCCTGAAATTGGTATTACTCAATCTGAATATGCCCATCTGAATAACTAAGCAGTAATGACGATGGCACAGGCTGTTGTAAGCAATTAATGATCAGCTCTAGGGGTTGATGGCCTGTGAGGAAGTTAAGGGACATTAACCTCTGCTGTCTATTAGTCATTCAGCTATTGCCAAGTGCTGACTCTGTGGCAGATTCCTCTCATTTTTAAAATATAGACCTTAAAATTTACACTAAAAGCATTCACAGTGTAATGAATGTAAGTGAGCAAGACATCTCTGCAAAAATAGCAAGCAATGAGGTCAGTGCTCTGACGGCCCAAGACCTCTTGAGGATGTCTTGGCTTCTGTTTGAGTCTGGATGGCCCATGACAGAAGGGCAAGGAGGCACATCCACCTGCTTCCAGTTCTCCTGGGTTCAAGGGTATCCACTCTCTGGGGACTGCTTTATGCACACCCACCAGCATGAAATGTCCTAAGAAGAAACTACAGTGGGAACACTGTATGTTTTCCTTTACCTGTGCATGAGTTTCAGCCTTCTAAGAAAGAAAGAGATACAGTAGGAGAATGGAGGATACTTGGGAGGCTTGTATATATGTGTGCATATGTATTTATACCTCTATATGTAAATATGAAAGAGTGGATCTGATACCAAAAAAGCAAAGTGTTAGAATATTTTTTTGGTCAAGAGTACTTGTAAGGGGTATTTATTTTGGCATTTCTTTCAACGAGAGGTGATTGACAGAAATCACCTGATCTGCCTTTCTCCCAGTCTTTTGCAGCCCTTAGGCTGACCACAGAGATCATAGACAGAACAGTGGTGAAACCAAGCCTCACAATGCATCTGAATAATTTTGTCCCCAGTACTATTTCAAAATGCAACCCCAGATGTTAGACAGAGATTACTACACAACTTTGTAGCACAAACAATCGTAAAAGGCTACAGAACCCTCAAATCCTCAACAATCAGTCTGAGGTAAGTTAACAAGAAAGATCAGAAGAAGGAACAATAATAATAATAATTAGGTTTATTTCTATGGCAGAAAATACTTTTTTCACCTTCTTATTCTTGTTTCTCCTAGGGTAAAGAGGGGAATCAGGATTGCTTTACAATGAAGTTAAATAGGATTTACCAAGTCATATTGTTACTGGTGTGATTTTGCTTCAGACAAAACCAGTCTAATTCACATGAGATGGTTTTATTGCTTATCCCATTGGGACAATTACAAAAACACTGGAGAGAATCAGGAGAGCAAAAATTGTACGAAAATGCACCTCAACAACATCTAGTGCTTGTATGGAAGATGGAGGAGTTTATTTAATTTGTTATATTTTATTGATATATATTACTATATCCTCAGGCCCAGGAGACAATTGCTTTTTCATTGTAAAGAACAGAAGAACTGATGCCATCAAACCTAGTCTACTGTTAAAGCAGTGTTCACAAATTGCAAATAAACCTTTTGCTGTACCCCATGTTCTAAAGCTGCATCCAGATGTCACTCCATATTGGTCTGTCAGCTGTAAATCCATGGTCTACTGACAGATTATTCTGTAGTACTGTAGTACTGTATTTTTCCTCTTTTTTTTCACCATTGTCAATAAAAAAAAGAGAAAAAAAGAAGAAAAGAGAAAAAGATGAAAGGGAAAGGGGAAGGGGGAAAAGGGAAGGGAAGAAGAAGAAAAAACTAGACCCTGTTTTAGGAAAAAGCCCTATATTCAGGTTCTCTCCACTCCTGGACATTAATAAATTGTTTGCAAACAGAAAACGAGCTGCTAGTTATGAACTGGCAGTTTGTCTGCTAGTGCCATAGCAGGACAAGCCTGAGTTTTGCACTGGAAACACCCTGCGCTGCATTTTCTATTTGCCAAGGGTCTGTTCTTTCAATGTATGTGTCCAGGGAAGCTGCCCAGGTTATAATTTCTTAAAAGTTCCAGGTCTAATACATGAGATTTGGGAAGATCAGGGACTAAACTGACTGTGAAATTTCAAAAGAAAACATCTGGAAGGAGGAGGACATGGAAGCTCAGTCTGACCTTACCAACCCTGTGAAGTCAGCTGCCCTCTGTCCCTCTTTGGTTTAATTAAGGTTGGCAAAATATGCTTGCCTCAGCCAAAATCTTTTTTCTTGTTCCTTCCTGCTGTGATGAGTGTAACGAAAACAATCAAGCCATTTTGCATCCTCATTAAAAAAAAAAAAAAAAGGCAGCTTACTTTTAATGGGCAATAATTTTGCAGATGGTTGAGTTTCCCTGGAAATTAGATTTATCCTCCTTAGAGTTTTTGCACTACTTCTATTTTCATATTCTCTGGTTTTATAGCCCTAAGTATTCAGAGCAGCTTCTCCTGACAAAACTACACGCACTGGTTACCATCAGGTCTACAAACCAATTCCTGAGAAGAAATCACCTCGTCCTTCATCCTTTATTTTCTTTTTCTTCTTTTTATAGTAAATTTAAAACACTCAAGGTGTTCATATATTGGTCTTATATATTATTACAAGGAATATATTAATTTCAAATTAATTTAGAAAAAGATGCAGTAAATGCCTTGTACACAAGAGGGCAGATCTGCTTCTCCTTTCATCACCAGCAGTCCCCTGTTGTACTTCGTTCACCAACAACTTCTGCTTTCAGAAGTATCTGGGTGTCTGGGGCTGGATGTCACAGGAACTGCATGTCTGTGAGACAGGCTTTCAGTCTGAATAGACGACACCATCCAGAGCTGGTCTGCAGGCCTTTTATGTTGCTAAAGCAATTCCCATAGGGATTTAATGGGGTAGTATCAGACTGGTGACCTGTCACTAGTGGGGGTCCACAGGGTTCCATCTTAGGCCCAGTGCTCTTCAGTATCTTCATAAATGACTTGGATGCAGGAATGGAAGGGATGCTAAGCAAGTTTGCAGATGACACAAAACTGGGAGGAGCTGCTGATTCCCTTGAAGGCAAGGAGGCCCTGCAGAGAGACCTGGACAAATTAGAGGACTGGGCAATCACCAACTATATGAAGCTGGGTTGGTGACAAGGGGAAGTGCTGTTTTCTGCATCTGGGATGGGGCAACCCCAGATGTTTGTACAGACTGGTGAATAAGATGCAGAAAACAATGCCATGGAAAGAGACATGGGGGTCCTCGTCAATGTCAAGTCGAATACGAGTCAGCAGTGCCCTGGCAGCCAGGAGGGCCAAACATGTCCTGGGGAGCATCAGGCAAAGCATTGCCAGACAATCAAGGGCGGGGATTGTCCTGCTCTGCTCTGCACTGGGGTGACCTCACCTTGAATATTGTGGCAGTTTTGGGCACCACAATATAGAAAAGATATTAAGCTATTTGAGAGAGTACAGAGGAGGGCAACGGAGATGGTGAAGGGTCTTGAGGGGAAGCCGTATGAGGAGTGGCTGAGGTCACTGGGTCTGTTCAGCCTGGAGAAGAGGAGACTGAGGGGAGACCTCATTGCAGTCTACAACTTCCTCGTGAGGGGAAGTGCAGGGGCAGGCACTGATCTCTTCTCTGTGGTGACCAGTGACAGAACCAAGGGAATGGCCTGAAGTTGTGTCAGGGGAGATTTAGGTTGGATATTGGAAAGAGGTTTTTCACCCAGAGGGTGGTTGGGCACTGGAACAGGCTCCCCAGGGAAGTGGTCACAGCACCAAGCCTGACAGAGCTCAAGAAGCGTTTGGATGATACTCTCGGGCACATGGTGTGTCTCTTGGGGATGGTTCTGTGCAGGATTAAGACTTGGACTCGATGATCCTTGTGGGTCCCTTCCAACTCAGCATATTCTGTGATTCTGTAATAAATACAGTTACCAATCCTCTGTTATATTATTACCACTGTGGTCACTGAAGCTAATTCTTTGGTTTGCAAACAATGGACTCTCAAGACTAAAAGGGCAGGGTTCACACCTGGCTTTCTTACCCTGTCCCTCACCCTCTTTCCTTCTTTTTCCCCAGTACAATGTTGGAAGCTCAGACACCAGGTACCAGTTTCTGCCCTTCTCTGACTGATTTAATTAAAAAACCTTTTCACAGGGAGGGAGTATCCCAGATCTAAAGGCAGGCATGGGGTTATGAAGCTCCAGCATGTTGCGTGCCATGGAGTCAAAATCTCAGCATGGGTGACTTACTATCCCCTCAGCTCTGCTACCCTGGGGCATGGTCACTTGGTGCTGGCAAGCCTGACCGTGGTTTAAACTCCCAATTTTAACCTCCTTGAGAGGAAAAGACAGTGTGTCTGATCCCAAGTGTTTGCTATCCCCTTCCCAGCTTCCTCTGGGTATAAAAATGGGGAGCAGCCACCCCCAGAGACCCAGGGTGTAGGTCTCATTCACAGAGAAGCTTTCCAGCCCCACAGAGGAAGAGGGACTTCCCTGAGTTCCCAGAATTAATTCATGGCCAGCACTGTGCTTCCCAGGAGAGTTGGCTGCTACATCTTGCTTCCTTGGGGAAAGCCTCTCCTTTGGCTCATAAACCACTGCCAGCTTCTCTGGTCACCACACTGACAAAGGAGTCAAGACAATTTCTGCAAAGCTCTCCTGAGGGGTGTAAGCAACTCAGCTAAATTGAAGGAATTATGGTCTATCTTGCATAAAGTTTTGTTTAACTTAATGAAACAAAAAAATCAAGGTTTTATACAATGACATGAATGCACGCAGTGTCTCCACCAAGTGGTCCAAAACCAAAAGGAACTTGTAAATTTTGAAGAGCACCAAAAGGCTTATTTTTTGAAAGAGAAAAGACACTCTATATCAAACATTTTTCTTGTAGCACCTAGAGTATTTTGGGGAGAGTGGAAAAGAACAGTGTTTGCCTTCCAAACGCCCTTGGAGAAAGGCTGAGGTGAGCGAATGAGCAAGCAAACCCAGGGGTTTTTTAAAGAGCAAAGGTCAGGAAAGATCAAAGATCATCGTTAAAAAGGCAAACTGGAAAAAAAAAAAAAAAAAAAAAAAAAAAAGAGAATTGGCCATAGTTTATCTGGATGTTTTCCCCTCCTACTTTATGGTGTCTCCTGACACTGTCACATCCTTTGTATTTTATGTACAGGGCAATAATGTTGCAGTCCCCAGCGTCCCTTGGTAACCGTCCAGCTAAAGGCCACCTGTTGCAGAACATCTCAGAACTGAATGTCAGCTTTGAAAAAAACAGGGATATAGTTAAAGCCACTCATGTCAGGCATAATTAGAGATTTACTGGGACATTGCTGGAAGAATCTCTGGAAATTTCCAAGATGTTGGTTCACTGATGATCAATTTTATTTGCTTTTCCATTTTAGCAATCAATGAATCTGCACTTGTGGAAAGGTTGTTGCACAATGTCTCACATCAATCATAATTAGAGAAGTGCTAATCATGTTCAGGAGTTGTTAATCATACATTAAATTAAATGAGTGACACACGCTCTTGTACAGTGTGCTCACCAAATAGCAACCCCATCTTAGACCCTCTTGCTTGTTCTCTGTGTTATGCCTGTTTGGCCTACAAGTATATAATAATTAAAATAATTTTTAAAATAATTGAAATACTTTTAATTAGTTTATTTCAGTGGATAAAGTAAGTAGCATTCTTATAATCTATTAGTCATCTTGTTCCTTTTAAGAGACTTCTGCACAGTCAAGACATTAATGGATGTACTTTACCAATACATCCCACAATACTGTTGCAAAATTGTTCTAAGGACTCACACC
Organism: Oxyruncus cristatus; assembly: GCA_013399855.1. Lineage (NCBI taxonomy): Eukaryota > Metazoa > Chordata > Aves > Passeriformes > Cotingidae > Oxyruncus > Oxyruncus cristatus. The sequence continues at coordinate 614,211 of VXAY01005478.1, forward strand.
CATTCGGTGGGAAGGAAAAAAGGGGAATTTTGTGAATGTGTTCCCTGAACAAGCCAGCAATGGAAGACAGCTAATTGCTTGTTTCATAAACTGGGGTTTGCATTATCTTGCTAGGTCAGTATATGGAAGATGCATCAACAGGTACAGAAGTGGCATATGCAAAGTTTTTCTTAGACCTGGCTGAAAAATGTCCCACGTGCAATACAGGGAGGTTTGGTCAAAGTGTTACTTTTTAATAGTGAGGGTGGGAGCATAGAAGTGTGAGAGTGTGTATGCATGTGTGTATACAGAGTAGTGAATGTAGGGACTGTAAAGACAATACATAATAGAAAATATACTGTGTAGGAAAATAAGAAAAAATATGAGTACACTGATTGATTGCTGGAATAACATCTAGGGCTATTTATCTGCTTTTGTGTGTTGCTAGTGCTGTGTTAGCTCCCTCCCTGATCAGTGGTACAGCCCATCTTCTACACAGACTGTTAGAGGAATTTTAATTCTACCAGGAGCAAAATACTTGCTGTGATATCAGCTGAGTGCTATAGGGAGATGGCAAACTATTTGAGATGATAATTTAGTGAGAAATTGTATTAGTAGTAGCAAAAAAAAAAGCAAGATGGCCTATTCTGACACTATTTTTGTAGAAGTCTTGAAGCCACATGCAAATCCCAGAAATGTGGGAACATGCTGATTCTGTGTTAGCAGCCGACTAGCTCTGGCTCTTGAGCCTGATATTAGTTATTGGCAAATACAAAATAACAAAAGGCCTTGAAAATTAAAAAAGAAAAGATAGAGAATTTAATTAATGCTGATCAACGCGGCCGTATGCAAGACCAATCTGTTCAAAAAGAAAGTCTGATTTTGTCTTTTGGTGAAATTACAAGTTTGTGTGATAAAGGAGATTCTCCTTTTGAAAATCCTACCTGACTTATGGGCTAGTGCTATCAATATAATACATTAAATGCCCTAAACTCTTTGTATGACAGACACTAAAAATTGTTAATCCATTGTATTCATAAATGCTCATTCCTAGTCATGTTCCACCGGCATTTGTGTTAGAATTTAACTCCTCATCACTTCAAATTGAGACGCTTACATAAGATTATCTCTAGTAATAGGTGTAGATGATGGGGCAAAACACAATGGTGAGGAAGGGATGGTGATACTGAATGACCTTGATTGCCCAGGGAAGCTGGATTTCAACATCTACCTCCAGCCCAGGGTATCCATGAACACTTCAGTGTGTACCCTCCATCAGGTGTGAAGTCACAGCCAAAACATGCTTTTGATGCTACTGCCAAGTGGGGATCAGACCTGAAAGAACTACAGCTGGAAAAGACCCAGGCCCTCCTCACAGAGCAGGGAGCTGTATCCTCAGAAATATCAGCTCCCAACAGCAACTTGAGAGGTGACAGCAGACAAGGACCAGCACAGTCACCCAGGGCAGCTGAGAACCTGGGTGTATAATCAGAGGAGCAGTGAGGTAAATTTAGCACTGTTGTCAAAGTAGACACTAGCACATAATTCTGGTGTCCCCATTTTTAAAGGGACTTGAAAGGCTACAGAGACTGCAAGGAAGGGCCTCCAAAATGAATTAAAGGCTGGAAAAAACAATGTTTACTCAGGTACAGGAAGAATCTGTTAATTCTTCAAAAACACAGTGAAGGGAGATTGAGTTTCTGTGTGTCATTTCCTGTTAGAGGGAGAGGAAAAAAGGCTTAATATCTGGAAGTTAAATCCAAGTGCATTCAAGCCAGAAACAGTAACAGATGTTTTTGGCTGCGAGGCTGTTAGTTGCTGGAATAAGTTATAAAAGAAAATGCTGCATTTGCCATTATCAGTTGTCTCTGAGTAAGGTCAAATATTCCCCTCCCCTTTCCCCTCTCCTCCCCTCCTCTCCCCTCGCCTCCACTTTCCTCTCCTCTCCTTTTCCCTCTTCCTTTTCCCCAGAAGGATACAGCACTATGGCCTGTGTTGTGAAAGAGATGGGAGTGGTCATTAGATTTTAAAGTCGGCGCATAATTAAGAAATTACCTCCTCGCACCAGGGTAAAATAGAAGATGTAGTCTTACAAAGACTGTGTAGGTTGCAGCCAAGCAGTCGTTGTCACTGCAGTGTTTACTGCTGAGCCTCTGGTATTGATAGCTAATTGAAAAAATGGGCTGGATTTCTTCCTGCAGGGTGGCTGTGTTATAGCAGCTAGAATAAGGTTGCTTATATGACTGAATTAGACCCGGGTGCGGATGTGAGAGGCAGGTGTTGGCTGGAAGAGCATGCACCAGGAATGTGTTTAGATATCCAGGATAGCACTTTCCAGCGCGTAACAGAAGCACATCCCCATCCAGCCTCCTGCTCTTACCTGTTTACTTTAGTTGTGCTGGAAGCTAAACACCCTCCTGCTCTTCTTCAGTTGCCATGTAACAGGCCTGTCTGTTGTCACAACCCAACTTTGCACTTGACCAGGATATCTTGGCTGTTTCAAGTCGTTCTTGGCTGGTTTTCACTCTCCTCTATCAAATGTTATGTTTCAAGTGACTCAGAAGGCTCTTACTGGAAGAGGTAGACTTGCTTAAATAGGCTAACTTCTAAGAGTATTTTACCTCTAGGCTGCAAATGTCACTCAACCCAAAGTGACTATTCTGTATTTGTACAGCAGATCTCATGCACACTAGGGTGCATCTCAGACCTGCTGTGTTTAACTGCTAATAGGATTTTCAGCTATGTTTGTGAATTCCAGCTGCCCCATTTACTTCACTGAGCTTCAAGTTTGTACACCGTGAAGGACTAGAATGAAATATTAACTCCATACAGCTAAACACGGAAAGTTTGTACAGTAACCTGGACTACTCTTTTCTCTGTTTTCCATTGGAAAAAGGACAAAGGCACAATGAGGCTAAAAAATATCTATAGTAATATATGGGCTTTGGAAAACACTTCTAAAATACTCTGAGTCACCTATAATTTATGTGGACCATGCTGTTGATTTAGAGAAGACCTTAAAATGACCCATTAATCCAAATTCAATTGGAAACTGGAAAAGCTGCATCTCATCTGTTGTCACAACAGCAGTACACAGAAGTCATAGGAACAGACTGAGAAGATAATGCTGTTAAAAAGTAGATGTTTTCCCAGAGGATCTTCAGCCAGCTGTAAACACTTCACAGTTTTCAAAGAGATATAGCAAAGATAAAAATTATGTTTGAAGTATTTTCCTTACCTACTTTATGTGAACCAAATCATCACCAAATCATCAAAATGTTTCTTTTTTAACATTTAAATGATCATTTTACCCTGTATTTCTCCTTTTTTTATTATTATTATTATTCCCTTCATTGTATTTATATTTTTAGCACATCCCTTCATTCTCACATATCAGCACATTGCCTACACATTAGGATTCACAGCATAAGGTTTGTTTAAGCCAGAAAAGGTCCAAACCCTAGTTGGATTGGTTCTAAAGCAGAAAACAGGGACAAAGCTCTGATTAACTTGAAGTCTGTAGGCCTTGACTGAAGTTTATGAAGAAATATTTCTTATAACACCAGAGTTAGGTTTTAAAAAAAAAAAAAAACAACTGAATATTTACTCATAGCAGCCATGGGTTCCGGAAGCATCTACAGCCCAGGGACCACTAGAGGTGCTCTGTCTGCAGCTTCCAGGCTTTGTACAGAATCCGGAGTAGGGAATTTGAGAAACTCTCCCTTGAGTTGGCCACAAAACATATGGAACCACCTCTTTTTCTGTGTCTCTTCCTGTAGGACCTGCACAGCCAGCATAACATATTTTTGTGTACACATGCAGTGGTGGCAAGCAACATGCTCTGCAAAGGCCAGGAGAAGCACCTCCCTGTGCAGACCCTCCCCAGACGGCCGATGAGGAGTGGTTGGACCAAGGCAGTCTGACTGACAGACCTGAAATGATGGCAAACCACAAATAGTCTGGATGTGCCAACCAGGAAAAGCGAATCTATCTCAATACATGGGCAATCCTGTGCCTACACAACTGCCAGATAATCTGCTGCTGATACTTTTCCAGAGAAGTTTGTCCTTTGCCCCTTGTCTCCACCTTCATCTCGCCCCTCCAGGGGGAAATATCCCTGTGGTGGCCTGAATGCCCTAATTCCCTTCATGAGCTCCCTGCTCTCATGCTAAAGGCCTCACTTTTTACTTGTCTGACCTTGTCTGACCTTCCTGCTGAGGCAGGGGTTTCTCTGCTGCCTGAGAAAGCCCACCATGAAAAGTGTAAGGGAGCCCACAAACAGTCATCATGACAAGCATGCAAAGTTTACAGTCATTGCCAGGGTTTCTAATTGTCCTTTTCAGTGTGAGCAGATTCACTTTCCACCACATGATTTACTTGGATACAAAAGGCTAGTCTTGTCTGGTCTGGTCACATGGATGCTTCTGCATTTGTTTGCTGTGTTTTTTCATGTTATTCATAATTTATTTAGAACCAATCCTGTTCAAAGTCATAACAAAGACAGTATGTTCAGTCACTCAAATCATAGGCCGTTCTCCAGGGCAATAACCCAAGACTACAAAAATTCATACAATGCCTTCAAAAAAGAGAAGGAAAAACAGCAGCCTCATGACTTGGCAAGCAAGAGCTATGATTTTGTTGAGACTTGCTTAAAAGAAACATTATCAGATTTTGTTTTGTCCTCTCACTAAGGAATCTGTGCATAAGCATAAATTATTCACGCATTCAGGATTTAGGATATGATAGAACAAAAATGTCCATCACTGTATCCTCCATTTTCCCTGTGTTCCCCCAAAAAATCCTCACGTGCTGGGCTGCCTAATGATCCATAAAACGTTGTCCTGCTGATTACACGAAGTCACTTTCTATCCCACAAAAAGATGGTTTCTGTCAGAGTTATGAACCACAGAAGCACAGGCAGGGAAAACTGCTCAGAAACCTCTCTGTTGAGATGAGAGACATCTGGATGCTTACAACTGTTGAAAGGCTCAGCAACAAACTTCAAAAAAAAGGCCACAGGACAGTGGTTACACTAATAAAAAATAAAGACTTTTTCCCAGACATGTACTTGCTGACTTGGAATTGGCCTCTCTGCAGGCACTGGGAGATGATGCTCACTCTTGACTGTCCAGCAGGTGCTCAGGTACAGCTTTCTGGTTGTTAAAATGAGCTATAGGATGAGGGGGAGGTAGGGGAAATGTTATTAATGTCTAATCTCAATCAGGTTTCTTCAAAAAGACTTTTTGCTTTTTCTTCTCATCATTTGTAGTCAGAAGTACACAAAATTGCAGCTCACAGGGGTATTTCCTGCTAAATTGACATTCTTGCTGGTGCTTTAACAGTGCAACACATCTAAACTTAAGTAAATGCAGCATCTTACTTGGGTTTTTTTAAATTTATTTATTAGACATACTGTACCTTTCTCTTTTAGGATCAGTGGATCAACTGGATACTGGGAAGATACTGTGAGGGTGATTTCCTGTTCTTGTGTTCATTTCTACATCTTTTTTCATCCACATTTGGAGGCAGACTACTGAGATGGTTGGACTTTTGGTCATATGTCTTTGTAGTTTCCTACCCCCAAAAGAAAGCTGCTTTCTAAATAACTGCAAAGATGGAAAGACCCTAATTATAAGTAGTCTTGTAACACTCTTCTCCAAAGCAGCTGTAGTTTTGCCAATTTACATCAGTAGTACAGAAGCCTTATTGCCTGGGTACATTTCCCAGTTGCATAACATGAGGTAGTGGTGTGGGTGGATCAAACTGCTTTTATTTCACAATGGCTGATGAGTAGCCATGGTATGGCAGAAATTTTTATAACCTCCACTTACCTTATAATCTGCAATCATCTACCATTCCTTAAATGAAATTGCTGACTAAAATTGAGTCCTAAGACCATTTGAAAACCTTAAATGTGTTTTTTCGCTTGTTGCTTTACTTCTGGATTTTATGTTGCCCTTCGTGTGTATTCCATATCATTTATTACTGAAGCTACTAAAATGAGTATCAGAAATAGCAAAGCAGAAAGCCCTAATCACACTTTTAATTATTCATTAGAAGACTTGGGACATTCTCATATAATTAGCTGAGGTGGTTTAGATCATAGAATCATAGAATCATAGAATCAGACAGGTTGGAAAGGACCTCTGAGATCATCAAGTCCAACCCTTGATCCAACACCACCGCAGTTACTAGACCATGGCACTAAGTGCCACATCCAACCTCATCTTAAAAACCTCCAGGGATGGAGAATCCACCATTTCCCTGGGCAGCCCATTCCAATGGCTGATTACTCTCTCTGTAAAGAATTTCTTTCTAATATCTAACCTGACTGACAGATGACTGACCGTTACGCAAACTTTGTGGAACAAGCAAGAAAGATAAATCAGTAGAACTGCAAGAAAGGAAAAGGCTCAGTTACCGTGCTTTGTAACATGAACTAAACTCATAAAAGTAGGAGAAAATAAATCATATGATCCAGTAGTTCAATAAAACCATGTTTACACAGAATTTTTTTTCCCAACATACCAATTGAAATTACTTCTGTAGATGAAGAAAAAAACCCTACACATCCTCCCTTACGAATTTAGAGAAAAGACCAACATCCATTTCCTCCTTCTCTCCCATGATACAGCAAATTTCTGCACAATGATCAAAGTTTAACCATAAATAGTAGTCCATGTGACATTTTAACTTAATTATTTTTAAAAGCTATGAAAACCAGAGGAGACCTTTATGCTGTTATCTAAAAGGGCAATGAGTAGGGGTCAATTCCTTCTTTTTCTGAAGTCAAACAGGCTTGGCACTGGTGGAAGAGCACTAAATTTCAGGGTAGGTGTGCCTTTCGCCCTGGTCACAGTCTGATCAGGGAAGAGACTTGGGAGCTGTTGATGGCTGATGAGTTTTTGACCAGCACTGCCCATTCTGGTACCTAACCCATCTGCATCTGCTCCAGGAACTGCTGAACCTTCCTTACTCAAGAACCAGAAACAACCATAACACACTGATTATCATTCTCTTTCCTCTCTCTCGCTCTCTCTTTTAACACTAGTACAAGAGATAAAATTCCTGTCTTCCTGTCTGGACTTGCCTCAACATTTGCCAGTGAATGCCATTAATTCCAGAGACAGGGAAATCTCCCATCTCATTTTCTCTTTTGCCTGAAGACTGCCCCCCTTGTCCTCATCGCCTTCTCCCAAACACTGTGAGAGAGATGACAACCTCTCCTCTGGTGTGGCTGGGAGTCTCTGGGGTACCCCGCAGGAAGACACCTCCAGTCAGTTCACCAGACGAGCCATAGCACATGTATGAATGGCAGAGGTATAATCTGATCTACCCACCCTCCTTTTTTTTCCTCTGGACATCAGCATGCTGGTTTTGCCTGTAGCATCTGAGGGACAAGACTAACAAGGCTGTGGACATACACCCAAAAATTACTGAGCAGATGAGGTCTGAGAAAATCCAAGGCTGAAATGGAGAAGCAGGCAAGAAAAGCTTGAGCTGAGAAGTCAGGAGAGAACTTCAAGCCAAAGTCCATAGCCCTATGTGGGTTTGTGCAGATTTTCTAGTTTTATATCCATGAAATTGTCTCAGAACCCCTTCAGAACTGAATTTCAGGACCTGGCAAAACAGCCTTCTGATGCTGTTCCAAGACTTGCTCAGCACTATTTCTCCCCTCCCACATGGCAGTTTCTTTAAAACATTAGAGCTGATTCTGGGGATAGTTTTGAAATGTCAACATGAAGGCAAAAATAGGAACCTACCTTCCAAATGCTTTTCCTATTTAACTTGATGAAGAGGAGCCTGATAAGAAAGGGGTTTAGGCTCTGGGACTCTCTAAAACTCTGAAAGAGGGTTAGTAGCTTGTTTGGTACATTGCTGCAGATGTCTTTCTGTCCAGTTGTAATGTGTATGTGTATCATCCAACAACCATTGTTTATAATTGCTAAAAAGACTCTGCTTCTAGTTGTATCTGGTGTACATGTTGCACATACACTGGTGTTTTTTTAAATTTCTTATCTTACACATAAGAAATCTCAACACATCCCTATTTTAATTTGTCTATTTTAAATTCTCATCATGGTCTGAAAGGTACTAAGGATTTTGTCAAACAAATGTAAGGATTTGCTATTTGTCAGATAAAAACCTGTTGCTTCAGCTTCACAAAAGAAATGTTCTGGTATGTGTGATTTTCTGGTCTCTGTCAGGGCTCTCAGGCACTATGGCAATACAGAAACATAACTGCATCTGGTGCCAAATGGCAAAGGTGCAAAAATAGTTTGTACTAGCTGAGAGAAAACGAATGCTTGCCCCTCACTTTGCAAGGAAGATTTGATTTTCTGAAAAAAGAAAGAAAGAAAAAAAAAATCCAGACACATCTAGGTTATTGTTTTTATTAAAAAAAAAAAAATCACTGCCAAGAACAAAGGTATTTCAGAAATGCTTCTGCAGTGATTCTTGAGAGCTGTTTATTAGCTCTCTCACATCCATATTCTTTCCACACACAGCAGGCTTGCTGGGCAGGTGATGTCTGTGACCTTGCAACTCTGCTGCTAAAGAGTCCTGTTTCGTGGGGAAGCAGTGGGACATGGTAGGAAACAAGGTGACAGAGGAGAACAAATACACCATAGTTTTCATAAGATCCTAGGGTTGAAGTTCCAATTAATTGAATTTATTTTCTCAATAAATTAAATATTCATCTAGGAAAGCAAATACTTACTTGGGAAAATAAATGTTACATTGGTTTTCAGCAACAACAATTTTGAAGGAAGATTTTGGAGTAATTGTCATGGTTTAGGAATGGTAGTCCCCAGTTCAGTGCTTCCACTGAGACTCTCTGAACCGCTCTACTGCTCATTTACTCTTGCCTTTCCTTTGTCCCTCCATGCTGCAGAAGGCTGGAGAGGAGAACTGAAGGCACAAAAAGCAAAGATCAGGAGTTAAGAACAATTTACTGGAAACAGCAATGAGATAAGAAAACGAACAGTAACAGCAACAACACTAATGGCAGAGGGTACAAGAAAGAAACATTATTGCTCGCTGTGGAAACCCCCGACAATAGACAACACCCAACCACTCCCTCTGCCACGTTACTGCCAACACTCCCTCTGGCTCGGAACCAGCATTACCCCACTGCTCCATCCACCACAATTGCTGGAGCAGAAGGAACCCTTCTCCCTTTCCCCTGCCCCTGACAGTGACATGAGGTGGTATAGAATAAGCCCCCTGTCCTGGTCATGCCCTCTCCCAGCTACTGCAAGAATTAACCCTATCCAAGCCAGAACCAGGATACTAATCTAAACAATGAATGTATTAATTCCATAGGTTGTGGTGTGGTTCCCAGCATCTGATCAAAGGAAACAAGAGTCCATACAGCCACAAAATCTAGAACTGAGACATTTACTGCATGCTTCTCCCAGATCTTTTTTGTGGTAGAGGTTTATTGTATGATGTTTTCATACGAAATACTGATGTCTTTAGCAGAAGAAGGCCAGAATGTCTTGCACTTTGATGGTGATGCCCATTTATCATTTTGTTCAATGATTTGATCTTTTACATCAAGTCCCAGATTCTGAAAACACAGGACTGAGTAAAAATCCCAGATTATATTTTCGAAAAAAAATGTCTTTAAGCCTTGTGATAGATAAGCCTGTAAGGAGAACATCTAATCCTTCCCTTCCCACACATATACAACCTTTCCTTAACACCACAAACTCAAGTATCAGGAGGCCATTAACTCAAGCCAGAGGCAGTGCTTTTAATCTCATGTTTGCTGAAATCTGCCTCATTTTTTGTCTTTTTCTTAATGCTTGGCACTGGCAATGATTAATGATGCCAACATTTTTCCTGCCAGAAAAGATGTTTCTTTCTTCTGTTTCTTTCCAGTGAAGCCTGAAGACACCTCCTACTCTGAGGCTGCCTTTTTTCCCTCACCTACAGGGAGAGCAGCTAAGGAGGAAGACAGAAATCCCATGCTCCTTTCAGCAGAGGTGTTTCCAAGTGGGAAGGAAGGAGAAGTGGCAGTTTACAAATTTCTTGTGGATCAAAAGCATCGGGAAAAGTATCAAGGAGCTCCAAACAGTTTTCTCTTTCTTTTCCACTGCTGAATGGTAACTCAGAAGCTGCTGATAATGTCTCTTCTCCCTTCTACCAGCACAGCATTATACCTTCATGCTACTTGGCAGAAAGCTGTGGTCAAATTGACTTGGTTGACAATACAGCCTGCTCTAGGTTGATCCAGAAAATAAGGGCTACCAGGATAAGGCCAGCTGTGTTATCTCAACAGTCTGTACCTGTGGGTTAAGAGACCTCACTTACACTGATGAAGTGACCTGGGTTAAGCTTACCTTTGTGTGGGGCAGATCTTCACCTCCTTCTTCTTAATTTTTGCTCTCCTTGTGAGTTGTGGTGACTGAGAGAAGCATTTTTGGCTGGCCATTTGCAGATGGATGTTCACCAGCTCCTTTTCAACTTCTGAACACCTCAGAAGTGCCAGATCAGACTTAATAATCTGGCCTATTATTTTTTGATTATTGTAGCAGAGATGGGAGAGTACCCTCTTCACTTGTCAGCTACTAATGTGTAACAGGTTGGCAGGTTTACCAAACATGAAAACAATTTGCCAACAGCACAGACTTGCACCCTAAAAGGAGAGAACATGCATTTAGCTGACACTACCTCTCCGCAGCCAACAGAGGAGAGATACGGGGTATCAGAAGCTGCTTTTAAGTTGTCCGAAGTACTAACTTGTTTCTGATTTTTAGGCTGGCTGTCTATTAAGTCTTGCTTGTCGATTGCTAATAACTGCTCAGTGAGCTAATACTTCTTAAGAGCTGCCATCATTCACCCACACTGCCCAGTCTGGAAAGGAGAAAATGTTTTTGATAGCTCAGTCCTTATCCCACTGCATTGGTGGGATCCTGCCACCAATGGCAAGGGATGAAAGATGAAAGCCAAGTTATTCTGTTGCCAACTGTCAAGCTTCAGAAATCTTAAATGTGCTGAAAGGGCCTAGATGTATTTAATTTCAAATGACTGTAGTGCCAGCTGCATCTTACATGAATACAGAGACAAAAGTTCCTATTTATCTCTAGTGGTATCTTAGTATATTCTAAGTGCATATTTTCTTTCTTACCTTGTATGCAGCAGTTTCAGAGGGTTTGGAAGTGATACAGAGGTGTGGAGAAGGGGAGAGAAGGCTTAGGATGAACTGAAGGTCATGGCATCCTCTTCACTGCACACTGCCAACACTCCCCAGCCTCATGTCTCTCACAGTTTCCCTGGATTCCCCTGACACTTTTCAAGACTACTACAGTAGAAAGATGCTTAAGGTGAGAAGAAAACTTGTATGGCACTGAAATGTTGCCCTCAACTGTGTTTCATGCTGGAGGCAGTCCTTGGACCTCACATTCCATAGCTCATTTTGGTAGAGGAGCAGGGATGGAGCTTGGCTACCTGAAGTTCATGGAGTTATAACAGGAGCACTTTTTATTGTTATTAAGGCAATGTGCTGAGTGTGATTACTGGGGGTATTTTATTTGTGTGAAATTCATCAGCCCTGATATAAGGACCCGCAAGTTAGGGAGTTCATTGTGCTGCCCACACTTTGGTTCATGTGCTGTGTGGTACCCTGGGGTCCTGCAGGCAGCCACAACAGCACAGGTCCCCTCCTGTAGTCCCCCTCCTGCCCCTTGCAGGTGTCTTGGAGATCCCAGGCTGTATCAAGTAGCTTGAGACAGCTCTCTGTGAACAACTGCCTGGAGCTCTCAAGGTCTGAGAAGAATATAACCTCTTTTTCTAGGAATGAATAGGCTGCTCCAGAGGACAAGAAAGTGCCTGAGAGACGTCGAATGAATTGCTCTGTAGATTCATGTTTCACTTCTTTGGTCATGCTCTCAAGCTTTAGACTTACAATTTTCTTGTATATTTATAAAGTGAGACAAATCCCACTTACACTGCAGCAGTTGCAGTCATTTTTTAGAACTTCCCTCTTAGGATCAAGTCACAGAGCAAAACTATTTACAAACCTCTATTTATCCTCTTTTTTCCATTCTCAAATTACCTTTCTATTTTTGTGCTTCTCTCTCAAGCTCCCTTTTCAACAACTGCCAAAAGGACAGCTACTGCTGTGCCATGGCTGCTTCCTGGCGCCCCACGTTTAGCCCCCAGGTGCATTTTCCAGGAGGTGAAGAGAGAGCAAGTGTTGGCGTGCAGGCAAGCATATGCTTTGTAACAACGCTGAGATGCTGAAAAGCAGTAGCTGCAATGTTGATCATATCAAGGCAGCGTTACCAGGAGACACCTCCCAGCACGGCAGACGTGTGCTATTGGAGTCTCTTCGCCCCTGGAAGGTAGTGGGTGTAACGTTTTACATCTCTCTCTCGCTCAGACATGAAGGACGAGCAGCCTAACAAGGTCACATTTGTTAGAGGCATGCATATTTCCATCTGCTCAGGCGGATGGCAAAGTGCCTGGCACAAAGCAAAGAGGTACTCTAAAAAGGAATTGTTTGAGAGAGGAGTGTCAAGGCAAAGCTAGGAAGGCAAGTGGTAGTTAGATACCATACATTGAGACAGGCACAGATACATTAGATCAAAGCCTCATGAACTTGTCAAGCAAATCAGCAAATGCTACTTCTGATTTTCAAAATCCTTTCAGCTGGATTGCATTCCAGGGCACCATGTGGCAGAGAAGATGTGTGAGCCTTAGCAGCGATGAACCCCCAAAGCTGAAAGTTCCCTCTTTCACTTTGAGTGCAGAACCTGCATCGCAAAATGGTTTGTGGCTACTCCTGAGCCTTTGCTAGAATTGAACAAGCACCGTTTTATCTTAGACAGGAGATCCACAAAGATATAATTCTACTTCAGGTTGCAACTTGAATTTTTTTCACAGTGAATGAAGATAGAAAAGATCTCTCTGTCTTTGAGGGAGAGGTGCAGTCTGAGAAAAAACTCTGAACGTCATTTTTGCTAAACCTCTTTGTGAGGAAAGCTATAGCTCCACTTGTTTCACACAGGACTCAAGAATCTTCAGGCTATAGATGTTTCAAAACCTAGGATCTTACAAAATCTGGTATCCTGACTCTACCATGATGATAGAAATGATGTCCATAAGGCTCAATGTCAAAAACATTTTCTTTGCTTAAATGTTGGTTAGACTAAATATATTAAACAACTGACTGTTTGCACACGCTGAAATAAGGCGTGGGGTTTGCAAAGGAATAGAAAGGAGTGGAGTGTCTAAAGAATAAAATTATTGTTTAATATTTTTCTCTTCAGTCTTCCAGAAACATTTGGTAATTAGTAGGGTAGGGGAAGGACATGAGAGTAGATAATAAGAAGGGCACAGATGAAATGTTCTTTGAAGCATCAGTAGGATGTGCTTTGGGATGACACATTATTGCATCCTCGTTCAGTTGTACTCAGGTATAAGGCAATGGCATTATGGTCTGTTGGCTCCTGAAAATTGCAGCTCTTACTTGAATACAAACCGTAATTTTAGACTGGCAGCTATTTCCTTTCCACAGAATGCTTTCTGTAAATTTTGCATCTTGGGAATTTTCCAGTGATGTCTATATCAAAAATACAGACTAAACTTAACTAACAGTAGCTGAGACTGCGTTCTAAATGGCAGACAAAAGGAGATGTTCCTGCTTTTGGGGCCAAAGTCCCTCTTCTCCCTGTCTGCCTTGATGTTTGTATCTTGGTGAAGAAGAACAGCACAGCCCAAAAAGAGATGCTTGACTTTTAGACATTAGAACAATGGTCAGTGGTATCAGAAGGGAGACAGAACCCACAGACACAGCAGTAGAAAGCCAGGCCCTCTGCTAGGAATACATCTCATAGTCAATCCACACAAGCCGATGGATCATGTGGTGATGGTTCACCTGTAAAAATGCCTCAGCCACCCTCTAACTCCTGGGATGGATGAGCAGAGGCAAATTAGCAGAGGACTGAGTGAGACCCAGGCTGGTAGCAAGCCTGCACAGAGCTAACACTGCCACCCACATGTCCTGGCTTGGTATCTTCTGCCATAGGCACACCTGTGTTTGGGGACTGGAGACAATATGTGAGGATCAGTGTAAGAGGCAGCTGGGCTGGAAGGTGCTCATGTGGGCATGTGCATGTGTCCATCTTGTTCTCAATGGGTTCCCACAGCCCAGGGAGCCACCACATATGCTGCAGAAGGGTGAGGAGCTGCAGCTGTGGGGGAAGCCCCATGCCAGTGAAAATATGCATTTGGCTTCAGAGACAAGAGGATCGGCTAGCACCAACTCAAATAATGCACTGTATCATCCTACCAAGGATTTTCCTGGAAATCCTCTTCAGACTCCCATACAGCTTCAGTTGCCATCATCGGTGTAGAGTGACAGCAGGCAGGTTACTAAAAATTGTACATGATGTAAACTTTCAGCCATGCCAAAAGCAAGATGACATTCTCTAAAATTAAAAGCAAATACTGTGTGACACATACAGCCAAAGAATTTGAGAGCTACTTAACTTGCTTTCAGCAGATGCTAGGGTATGGATATACAGTAAGGGCAAACCCCTAATGTCTGGAAACCGTTCTTAAAGGCAGTGTTTATCTTTTACTTAGCCTAATTAATAACTAATGAATGACACGTGATGGTGGACAACCACTGCGTTTCTTAATCTATGTTAAAGCTTCACACAGCTCCTCCTGTTTTGTTTGGCTCACTTGAAGAGGACTATCAACAGCAGTTCATCATCTCTGAAGAGGGGCTGATAGGCAGCAGAGAATGTTCCCAGAAACTCGGCTCCTGGGGAGAGATGGCAAAGTTTGGCTCTGCAGGAGTAGCCCTGAGCTCAGCAGCAGTAATCAGGAAGGCATTTCAGGGGCCAGAGTCCCCTGCTGTCATGCTGAGGGAGTCGCTGTAAGAGGTGGGGGGATAGCATGGCAGAACCTGTCTCCAGGATGAATGCAATGGAAAGGGACCACTTTACTCTATTGCTCTTTGGCTTGGGATTGAAAGCACTTCAGGATTCATCTTTTGTTTCATGTTCAGCAACCAGAGGTCTTGACTTTTTGGCTCTTTGGAGAACTCCAAAGGACTCAACCACAAGAATCAGAAATAGCCAGCTGGAGACTGTGATGGCAAGAAGAATACTCTGGAAGTGGTACACTTCCCTAGACTGAACTTGTCAGGACATGAAAAGGGATAACCATTCACTGTGCCAGAAGTCCTGAACAGCACAAAGCCATTTCACACTTTAATAACAGCCCTCTACATTTGCTGGTGTATGAAAACATGAGATGTTGAAGGTTTAAATAAGGAGTATTAGAATCCTTTAACTGGCTAACATGAACATTTTTAAGTGATAATTCATGTTCATTAATACATTTCATAATTATTCTTCAGCATAAAAATTTTATTTCAGGAGCTTTTCCATAGTACGTGAGACTCTGCTGAAATAATCTATGCTACCCAGAATCCTCTTAAAAAGCAATAGCCGCATTTATTTTCAGACAAGTGCTTTTACTTCAGCACTGAAGAGCTGGGCAGGTCAATGGCTCAATTGTGGTTGTTGCTGTGCAAAACAAACAAAAAAGGAGTGACCAAAATCTCACCACACATTTCAATGCCAGCCTGCTCCACGTTTTAAGCAGAGGATAACCATCCCTCTGTGGTAACCCTGTGTTTACATGCTGTACTGCTTTTAATTCTGATCTCTTGAGAGTAGATGGTTACAAACACAGAGACTTAGCCTGAAACCTTCTGACCATGGTAACTTCCCAAGATGCAGGCAGCTTTCTACAGTATCAGAGATTTTATTTCTCTAGTGACTCCTCTGCCGACCTTCCCAGCTTCACCAGTACTTTCCACTGCCACATTACCACTTCTGCTGCTACATTTGCTCGTAGAGAGCAAATACTGAACAAAGCAGGGGAATGGGTTGGGTTATATTGTTATTTTTTTAAGAGTATTTTTAGGTGGCTCAGTTGTCTCAGTGGTCTAAGTTGTCTCAGTGGTCTAAGTTGTCTCAGTATCAGCTCAGCTGAACCAGCTGTGCTCTGTGTTGTGGTAGCAGAGGTGACCGTTTGGGGGCTTGGGCAGGAGGAGACAGGAGCAGATTTTGTTGACAGTGGCATAGCCATGGGGTGAATTATCCATGGAAACACATACCACACTGTAAAGAGCAGCTAGATTTGCCACCTATGAATGCTGCTTCGTGAAGGAAAATGATTGTGTAAGGGAACAGAAGGATGTCTTTAGGAGACTGGAAAAGAGCAAATTAATTACTTCAGGAAAACTTCCTCAAAACTTTCCCTTTTCTTGAAATCCAGATACACCAAATAGGAGGTGTGGCACTTGGTAATACAGTTTAGGGGTGTTTACAATGATGCTAGGTTGGTGGTTGGAGTCGATGATCTTGGAGATCTCTTCCAACATTGATAAGTCTGTGATTCTATGATTCCATCTAGGCTTGCACAAATAAGACAGACAAGCCTTTGAGGCAGCAAGCCCTAGTAGTATGTCTTCATGCAAAGGGAAGGTGTGATGCTTACATGAGCCTGCACACCTGTTCTTGCTTAATCCAGACATTTTTGTACACACTGGCAGCGGAGACTGTGATACAGAGTACAGCTTCATCTAGAGCACACCCCTGGAGAAATCAGCATTGGCAGTCCATCTAACCTTCAGGCTACCTTGCACCTACCCTGCTTATCTCCACATGAGACGGAGCTGACAAGTGACACAATCACAATCACACCTTCACTGCATTTTCTTAGTGACAACCTGTATCTTTTTCTTTATCGGATAGTTGAGGAAAGTGATTGATTCCTCATGCATGTTGTCACTGGGAGTGCTCAAGGCTGTATTCTGGGTGCAGAAGGCAGGGCAACTGACTCAGCTAGAGAGTATGACAGATTACTGTAGGTAGACTCGGTAAATCTTACCTACCTAAGGTAAGAGGCAGTATCTGTTGGCCCAAAACAAGACAGATGTAGCCTGACAGGTTAGACCAGGGGTGCATGTAGCCTCCTGCATCCTCTTTCATTCGTCTGTGGGGGTGAAGTTGCTCTATCATAGTTTACAAATGCTGTATTTGACCTGCTATATATCTCTGGTCTTCTCACACTCCTGTTTCCCGTCATGTGCCTGTAGCTATGACTTCAGTTTTAAAGTGCTGAAGAGCTGTAACAGGCATTTCTGTGACACATATGTGTGCCTGACAGCCTGGGCCCCAAAGTTGTTTATTTATAGGCTACTAGGCATACCTTGCTCCTATTTCTGAAATAGACACTTCCCCATCATATTTGTGGCCATTGTAACTCATGCTCAAATCACACAGATTAGGTTTTCTGCTCTCGTGCCACCCCTTAATAGAAGACCTAAGGTGGTAAAACAAAAATGAGCTTCTCAAGGAGGAGACAACTGCAAACAGCTGTCGTACAGGAGAGAGATCTCTGAGGACAGAAACTAGCTGACCCTAACAGCCCATCTTAAGCCCTGGGAGATGTGGGGCCTTTGCAGGCAGGAGCAGAGCTGTACAGTGCACCACAAGTAAGCAGACCAAGGAGTGTAAGGCAGACCATGAGAAGTGGATTTGGAGGTTTTTTTAGATCACTGTTTTGGAGCAATGAACATGTCTCCAGATCAAAAGGATCTGAAACAATCTAAAACCAGATCTAATACTCCAGTATTCTCAATGAACTTTTGTGAAAGTAATTAAAAAGCAAAAATAAAATACAGAGAGCTGACATAGAGAGACTGCATAAATCTCCAAATGTGAGTTACCTCACAGCTGAAATTTCCCAAGCCAACCCATGTTATCCCTGTTTCTGTAGCAAACTACCAAGTGGAGAACATAAACCTTTTTGTGTGGGGGTAAAAATCCTGCTAGTTCTTCTCTCTCTGGTTTCTAGCAGACTGGACAGTATGAACGTCCATGTGAACACGGGAGCCACTTCACCCCGACCTGGCAGGGATGGCTCCAGCCATAACACTTGTTCCCTGCTGACATGCAGGGAACCCTTAATGGGGTTACTGAGGAGATGGACACAGGCAGCTCCTGTTGCAAGAGCCAGACTTATCACCTTGCAGAACTTGTCTCACAGTTCTGGGGAGCCTAGTTGTTGCCGGGCTAATGGCTGGTGAAAAATGCAGACTTTTTTCCCAGCACGTGAAGTCTTGTACAGTATTAACTAACCATTCAGATAACCCAAAACCACATTTTAAAATCATCAAAGCATATAGGTAGAAATGGTTTAATTTCTTTTAAAATATGATGTAGTGAAGGATGCCAGGATTCCCCAGTAAAGGGTTAAAACCCCCAGCAAGGCCTGAGTGTTGTTAACTCACCTTTAACCATAATGCATGCCCACAGGTGAGGGGGAACTGGGCTGAAGAGCTCTTGCTGGGAGCATAACTTTGCTGCAGAGAGCAACATCCCTCTGCTCCGAAAGAAAAAGAGCTGTGGCCAAGCAGGAACATCTTAGTCCTTCCTCCCAGCTGCATCTTTCAGACTGCCCTAAACTTTTACCTCAGAGTCCTCAGGCTGTATTGAGAGCTCAGGGACAGCAAATGTTTGAGTTTTGCTGGGAGGCGGCTTCCAAATTACAAAACTGATTTCTCTGGAATCGATTCCTCAATTCTTAGCACATGCTTCAGAATCCTGGGTCAGGAAAAGATTTAAATGTGTGCAAATGTCCATCCTACCTGAATCATGCCATGAGCATGTACAGTTCTCACCTCTGAGCACAGGTTTAGGTCTCTTCCTGGGATTGTGGAGTCATGGGTTCAAAACCCAAGGTTGTGAGCTGATCCCAGAGGAGCAGTGGGATGGGCACAATCCATGCTAAGAATACAGTGAGTACCTTGTCCTGCAAACAGAAGACTTTTCATCCCGCCCCCTTGACTGGGAGTGCTGGGTGAGCCTTATGTGGGGAAAGAGGCCACTCTGTCCCTGGGGACAGCAGTGATGAGGATGCATAAGGAGGGCATCCTTCCAGAGAGCTGTGGCTGACAGTCTGATAAGCTTGTGGCAGTGTTTTTCTGTTAAATCCCAATTAACTCAGTTTTAAAGGCTGAGTTCAGGCAAGTGTGTGATATAGAAGGACTCCTCAAGGCAGCTCAGGTAAACTGTATGCTTTATAACTTCTGGTTTTAGTGTCTTATTTTAAGAGTCTGTTAACTTAGCGTATAAATCACATCTTTTAATATAAGTAAGAGAGATAGGTTTAAATTCAAAAATGCTTGGAAATTCAGGTCTTGATTACTATTTTTTTTCTGTACTTCAAATTAAGAGTGGGCTATTAATGGCAACACAAAAGTTCATGGGTAATGGTTTAAGCTGGATGCTTTAAACCATTTAAACATAAAGGACTTCATTCTCCTTTATATAAAGGAACTAAAGTGATAGAAAATAATATTTAAATCCTCTTTCAGACCTAAATATTTTCATCAAGAGTAATTTTAATAATGTGTCTAATCCAAACTAATGTTGCAAAAGATAGTTTAGTGTATTTAGTACAAAGTATTTACATGATAACAGATAAAGTCAATGTATCATTTTGCCAGCTATTAAAAAATACTTAATAGTTCCAGTTGGAGCACTCAGCTGTAAGATCTGCTTTCCATTTCGGTGAACTTTCTGCTATGGAGAGGAAAGAAATCATTTCTCCACATGGCTGAGCATCAGGTTTCTTTGAGCATGAAAGCAGGCTTGTAAAGGGTAGGTGTTTATGCTTGCTTGTTTCCACGGGAATGTTTTCTGACATGCAAATAACCTGTCATCCACTAACAGGTTTTAAGCAGCTCTGCTTTAAAACCTTCTGCCACAAGCCCGTGTCAGCTCAGCCCAGCATGTGCATGGCTTAGCTTCATTTTAGGAGGCAGTGTCATGGTTTCTTTGGTGCTGTGCTGCTACAGCAGGGTGAAAAGCACTGAGTGGCAAAAGGGGAAAACTGTAAAACGTGTCTGTGGATCATAGGTTGGCTCTCTTGTCCTTTCCTTCTCTGAATCTGGCTCTGAAGACAGTCTCTGCTAACTCAGAACACCACCAGGGTTGATTTCCAACTGAAAGTTGACTTGGAGCAACTCTTATTTCTGAGGTAGTCCTTATAGCTGGTATCTGGACGATTTTGTCTTGTTTTGTTTCAGCAGTGCTTACTGTCTAAAATAGGGAGGATGTTTAAAAAAGTGAGAATGTCCTCATACTTTCAGGTAAGCTGAATGGTGTTAGGGTCCATAGACTGTACATGGTGCCTGAGGTGACTCACTTCGACACAGATATTTAAGCTGTAGCATCTACATGCCCTCAGGTGGTACCTTCACTTTTGTATATATGTACATCTGACTTTACATTCCAGGGAAAAAAAGGCTACATTGCACAACCAAACTTGCACTGAAAAATCCACTTGGGAGTCTGACACTTCAGGAATACCCTCAAGCTGAAACCAGAGATTCCCTCTGTTCCACTTAGCAAAGGGGGGTGGGCAAAGAGCTCCTTTCAGCCCATTGCTGACCAGTGCAACACTTTCCACATGTGACAGCCCTGCAGCAGGACCCTTCTTAAGGTTGTGTAATCAAGAATGGTTTGGTTTGGAAGGGATCTTCAGCATCATCTAGTTCCAGCTCCCCTACTACAGACAGGGACACCTTCCAATAGACCAGGTTGCTCAAAGCCCCATCCAACCTGTCCTTGAACATTTCCAGGGATGTATTCCAGGAGTCCTCTCTTCCTTATCCCATGTCTCTGCTGCTATTGTCATGTCACATCTAGCAACCAATTTGGATTTGGAAAGAAAAAACAAAACCAAAAACCAGAAAAAATTTTTTTAAAAGACTCTTTATTTCAGCCTAGCAGTAGAGGTAGTTTGTGGGTAAGAATGAGCAGCTGAGACCAGGACAAGGCAATATTTGTCTAAACCATCTGATAACAGTAAGTTAAAAGATGTCTGGCAGGTGACATGTTAAAACTGACCAGACTGTAATTTGGAGTAAAGAGAGAGGGAGGGAAGAAAGGTCGAAAGGAAGGGTAGGAGGAAAAGGACTTTTCCCCTCTGGAGTTTTGCCCAGGATGGAGCAGGATAGCTGAGGCACTCTTTTTGGGCAGTTATACATTTCCCTGTTCCATGGAGCCTCTGAGGTATAACATGACTTACCTGGGGAGCACAGGGAGTCTCTCCCAAGTGCCCTGCGCTCCACTCACATCTGTACAACAAATAGTTCTTCTGTCATGCCAGCATTCATCTATGCAAAAATGACTGAGTGGATGCTTTGGGAGCTAATGTTACAGTACTTTTCCGAAACATATTTTTCTACCCATGGCAGCATCGCACAGTTGAACACCAGGTTCCTGTAAATGACTAGTAAGAAAAATGTTCATCTTTTGTCTTTGTCACAGTGACTGGAATGCACCTTACAACCTTCAGTGATTATAATTCATGCGTCACTAAAACCACAAGGTGTGTTTTTTACATGGCTGATATCCCCTCTTCTACACCAGCACTGCCCATAAGTCTCCTTTTCTTCCAAAGATGTTAGGACCCACTGGCAAAATCTGATGACTCACTAAGTATTTGCTTGAAATACTATTATATTGTTAAAAACAGGAGCTCTTCACAAAAGACATATCTGACATTTCCAAGTAGTGTCTAGTAAGCTAAAGTGTCTGGAAAGTGTCTGATGAGAGCATGATGGAAGAAGTGGTTCAGAATAATCATTTGCAGCAGGAAGCAGTTTCAGCAAAGACCTTGCTTCACTTAAAAGGGAGGTGCTGATAGAAGCTAACATAAACCAGTCACTATATTTATTAACATTGTAAGCAGTTTTGATAATAACAGCAATAACCATAGCAATAATAATAACAATAATTAATTGAGGTGGGATGGACAGCCTGCAGCAAGCTCGCTGCCCTACAACCTTACCTTCTTGTTTACTGTTCTGTACCTTGTGGGACCTCTGAAAATGTCTGCATATTAAAGAAAACAAAAACAGCTTTACATATTTTTACAATCCACTTCAAAGCCTGTATGGGCTATGAAAGCATGTACAGTCTAAATAATGAAATAATAATTGAAAAAAATAACCCCTCTCAGATAATCCTAATCAAGAGCCTTTCTTTGAATTCACAGCAGTGATCCTAAACAAAGCCAAGGACACTGCTTGGAGTGTAGGTTTTTTGTGACATAGTACTGTGGAGAAACAGACCATTTAACAAAGTATCTGCACCAAATCCAGAAGTATCTCTCTTGTCTGGGTACACCTACAGGCTGACAAAATGTTTTTATTTGGAAGATTGTTTGAGCACTCCAAATTATTTGACGTTGCTAAATGTTTAGCTTAGTGGGGTCCTTCCTACACGATGCTGCCAGTTTGGTGGAAATCACAGAACCCCAGCGAGTAGGCTGCAAAATCTTTGCTTAGGAAATTAAATCTGGTTTTGCTTCTGCCACAACGATGCAGGTGTAGTTAACCTGTCCACAAAGAAATCACTATTGCTTTGTCTGAAATGGTCAGCATTAATAATGTTGCAAGAAAGGGCTATGATTCTTCTGCCATATGATCCAGAGATCACAACAAACTCTGATAGCAGGGAAGCGAAGATACAAGGTGACTGAAGATGAGCCCTAGATAAGACTTTCATTGTCTTGTGGATGCATGTTTGGGCAGCTTTCATAATAACTGGTACCAAGAAGAGGAATTTTGACAAACTGCTTTCATGGAAAAAAATAAATCTCTTCTTGCTTATGTTTGTATGTCCCCTCTGTGGTACCACCACTGTTCACTCTCTCTGAGCACTACAACACATCTGGCCAGATGTGCTTCACCTCTTTGACCTTTACCACACCATGGTTTGCGAGTAGAACCTTAGAAGACTTTTATTCCAAATTAGGCTGGTACACTACAGAAATGCAGATAGCAGGGTGTTCGTATTTTCTAACGTATCCTGCCCAGGACATGTGTGCCCCTACCTGAACCACTTCTGACCCACCTTCCAAGGCCTCCACTGACCACAGCAGGACTCATGAGCTTTTATTAAAGGATTGAGTTAAAGGCTTAAGTCAGGCATGAACAAACGAGGCTGATATACTTCATGAAGGTTGTTGAGTAAGAACAAGATAACATTTTGTCAAGACATCTGTCAGAAATTGTATGCCTGTAGCTGATCTTGCCCAAGGGCAGAGGTGTCTGCTTTTCTGTGACTCTGTGGTGTTCGGTGAGCCCCATGGCCAGGAGGAGGAAAGCTAGAGGAAGCCACACAGAACCTGGATTTCTCAGGACATTATAACAGCTTAGAAAAAAATACATAATTAAAAAACAGCTTTGGGAAAACGTGAAGAGTATCAGAAATTTAAATTTTGAAACTTGCCTGAGGCATCACTTCTGAAATAATCAAACAGCTATAAAAAGGAATGACTTGATGTCGGGTTATCCTTACATCTGCGTGATGTTCATTTTCACTAGAAGATGGTGTAAGTGAGGAAGGGTTGTGTGCTTCTTGCTACAAGATTCAATGCCCTCGCGAGAGGCTTTGGCAAACCTTGTCCCGAGCTGGGCCTGGCACAAGCTGTACCAGTGCTTATAAAGTCACTGGTTAGTCTGTAGCCTTCACCTCAGCTATTTCCAATGTAGGATCCGGAAAATTATGCAGTCAAGGACCAGGAGAAGGACCACTCTTGTGATGTGCAGCTCCATCACTAATGGCGACTTCACTACTAGAAAGGAGCCAGACCTGTCTTCCTTCCTGAGAAGGGGTTTGTCTGCTATATCACCAGCAACACCTTTCCACACAGTGGAGAAACAGAGAAAAGGAAAGGACTACTTACTGAGTACTAATCTGTGGCACTTGCAGGATGCGTGTGTTTTCACCTAGAATGCAAGGCAGGATACTCACACTTTTTACCCTCCTGCATTCGGGGCTCGATTCAGAGATCTTGGAAACTTTTCCCTGACTTCAGAGAAGTTTGGAACATGTCCAGAAGTTTCCCAACATCCTGGAAGAGGAAAAAGATAAACTGGCTGTTTCCCCTGGAAAGATCCAGGAAAATAGTTCAGGTAGAGATAATTGGGATATTGTGGCATGTGAGAGGCTTTAAGGGTTTTTTTTGGTTGTTATTGTTTGCTTGGGTTATACTTCCCCATAGCAGCTCATAATCTAATGCCTAGTTTGTTTTTAATGTGACATTTTTCTTCTTGTAATGATTTCTAGGGAGGACAGCCCATAGGGCCCTTGGCTGCAGGGCCCGTCAGGCAGCTGAAACGGAGCAGCAGGTGCTCCTGCAGAGAAACGCAGTCCATGACCCAGCTGGCAGCCAGGGCTCCTGAAGGGCCAGGGAAAGCAGCAGGCACTGGGGCAGGACGATGTTGCAGAGCCGTGCTCAGAT
Organism: Oxyruncus cristatus; assembly: GCA_013399855.1. Classification (NCBI taxonomy): domain Eukaryota; kingdom Metazoa; phylum Chordata; class Aves; order Passeriformes; family Cotingidae; genus Oxyruncus; species Oxyruncus cristatus. The sequence goes on from VXAY01005478.1 coordinate 638,544, forward strand.
GTCCCCTCCCCAGAGCCAGGCTGGGCAGACCCTGTTGTGAGGGGCAGAAGGTGACTGGCAGCTGATACAGCAGCACGAGGTAACAGGGTGACCCCTGAGCTCATAAACTCGACAGGAGAGTTTACAAACCCACGGCAGCCCTCGCAACTGTCCCAGGGGCTGGTGAGCAAGTTGCAGGGAAGGCAGAGGTTTTATTTGGGATAATGAGAGCCATGCTATGTTTCAGTCTGGACCCGGTCCAAAGTCAGTCTTAATAATCTGGGTTGTGTTTAGGCTGAACTGAGATTTGCTTTCCATTTTTGAGAAAGCCCAGAGAGCAGGCTCCCACTGCGAAAGCCCTATCAGCCAAGCTGCTGATGTGAAACAAGTCTCACATTTGTTTCCTTTCATATCATTTTGGTTTAGAGGCAACACCGATGCATTTGACAGGAACACACACCCTAAAAATAACATCTTCAGAATAGCTGGAGAATCAAGATTTTTACTTCTTAATCATTGCATTAAGCAACCCTGCTTTACGATCTTGCCTTAGAATGGACATCACACAACTGATCAGCCTTAAAAACAAAAAGAGTTTTCACACTTTGCTACCTTTAAGATAATATGCCTTTTAATGGTTTTCTGCTAATTAGCTGCCATGACTTTCCAATCTTTTGGCAGAGACTCTTTTTAGTGCGTGTCAATAAAATCAACAAGCATTATGGACTTTGAATAAAAGTATGCTGATAAAGGATAAGCAAACACAGTGGTGTTGCTTTCTCCCACCTCCAGCTGTGCTTCTCTGAATAACAGGTCTGATGTGTCACTCATCAGCCTGGGCAGGAGTTACCACAAGAGACTGAGGATGAGGAAATCACTCAGTAGGGATGAAGTGGCCAGGAGGATGGAGCAGACAGCTATCACTACAGCCCTGTTACAGATTTCTCTGCTGCTAAAGCACAGTGGAAAGCTCAGAGAAAACCACACAGCGTAGCCCTCCACGCAGGATACAGAGGGTTGATAAACAACGTAGCTTTTTCGGAAATGGAGAGTGTTGTGTAACTGCCATGATGCTTCCTTACAGCTCTTTTCTTTCTCACAGGGCAGTGCTTCAGTCTGAGTGACAATGAACATAACGTCAGTAAGGAAAAAAGACATCTGAGTATAAAGAATAGGGGCCAAAGCCTTCTTAACTGTGGTTAGTCGCTGAGTATCTCCATGATCTAGATATTGCCAACAGTAAGTCCAGCTCTTGCACTCTTCCTCTTACAAATAGCTTTGTTCAAGCAGTGTCAAGCACTGGCTGGGCTAATAACAATAGTGCATACCAAGAAAATACACACAGCCTCAGTAAGGAGTAACAAATGATCTGAAACACACCCTTGGATGCTCATTTTAAAATAAACATTTATGGTCTCAGTTCTTCAGCAGTCCTCAACAGGACCAGCCTAATCCCATAGCCTCAGGATTTGTCAACTTGGATTGCACTTAACATCAGCCGTTCTCGTCTTACACTGCAAGCTGTCTGGCTATTCCTAGCTAACACAATTGTCTGTGCTCATATTTTCCACACAGTCTCGATACAACACTCAGACATTTCAAACTGATAGTTTAATTAAATTATGGCAACTAGGGTTATTTCAGTTCCAGGAGTATGTGAGGCAGAGATGCTGAGGATAAACACGGCACTTGTGCTTTCAGGGGAGGGGATAAACTCTGTTTTGTAGGAAAATGTAGCTTTCTGAGGACTGAATTTCATCAGCGTTTGAAACCTCTAGAAGTTATGCTTCTTTCATGCATTTCAAATTAGACACTCCAAGATTGAAGCCATCAAGATTGCACAGAAACTTAGTCCTACATATGCATGGAGAACTGGAGATCCACCTATTCCTCTGTGCTAAAGAAGTATTTTTACGTTGTTTAGACATCCTCTGTGCAGAAAGGAGTGCCGGGACAGTATGGCTCCCTATGGAAAAGTTCTGCTTGGCTTTTACGTTTACTAGCCACCCAAAGAGCAATGTTGGGTTCCATGTGTTAAATTACGAGTCTAAAGGGCAAGTTAGCAAGAGGTAAGCAGTAAACCTAGCAAGGATCAGTGACAGAGGGAGGTAGCCTAGTGACTTGAGCAGTGAAAACAGGGTCCACTGGATCAGCAACTCCCTGCAACCATCAAGAGAAAAGAATTACTCCCAGTGAGGGGGCAGCCCAATGGGTCAGAGAGCCATGTAGAGGAAAGGGAGATAACACATAACAGAATGCAGAACTTAGCATAGTATGCACAGGAAGTCATACCACGAGTCTTGTATGAAATGTCTTAAAGGAGGTTTTCAGGGGAACTTGGGAACGTGTGGGTCTCCGCACAGGGTGTTGATGGGAAAGACTGGAGGTGGAAGAATGAAGGCATCAAGATGAACTGGGATGACAATAAACAGGAGAAAATAGAGGGGGAAAGAAGATAAAAGGGCCCAATTGAGTGTACACTTGCTTGATGGAGTCCTATGCTTCTACACTGCCATCTATCCTGTATTTTCACTAAATCCTAATTCTACCTATCTTCTCTGAGCATGTCATTCTCTGTCCTAAGTCATTTAGTGTGACTGCTACCAAGCTTCAAACCTGACTAGTAGGATTAGGGAGTACCAGCACCCAGAGTGGGACCCTCTGAAGTTTGTAGGTCCAAGTGCCAACAGGTGGAGGAGACCGGGAGCTGGGTGTCAACTAGAGGACAGAGGGCCTATGAGCAGCTCCTGAACTATGTATGAAGTATGTCCTGAAGTGACATACATTGTGCGTATATCCCAGTAGCAGGCTTCAATCCTGATTTCCCAGAGAGGGGCAACAAGGTGGGGCTGTCTGTGCTGTTCATGTTTGTGTGAGTGCTGGTGGTGCTGGTGGCACTGATTCCTCTTGGTGCTGATCCATGTAACCAGAAATGCATATTGTATGCATGTGTGTGTTTGCCTGTTGGGAATGTACGCTCAGGCTCTCTACAGGCTGTACCCGTGCTCATGGACCTGCAGCAGCCCCACCTACATCGCAAAGCTCACGAGATTCAGCCAACCCTGGCACCATGAACTTGATGGAGACTCCTTGCTGAGGCGCTTTTCCAGCTTTCCAGAGATAACGACTCTGTCCCAAGAAAACTTTCAAAATGTCCCACACAACTCATGGAGAAACATCTGGCTGCCTCTGGCTTTGTATCTTTTCTAGGAGAATGGTCCAACACCCCCTCCCCCCTTACTGAATTGTGGCATATTTGAGAACGGAATGAGGGTGGTTTGCCAGTTATCCTTAAATCACTCCTACCACCAGACAGACTTGAAGATAAAGTAAGGAATGAATTTATTCAGGAACCCAAAGATCAGCATTACAACCTCCTTATTTAGAGGCAACTGTGGGTAAAAAAAAAAAAGAAAACTTACAGCTGCAGACAGATTATTCTAACTCTGTTATCTGTTTTTTTCCAGTTAAAATGCTCTCAGCATGCTTACATACATTTCAGCTGGAAACTTGCCTTTGAGCAAGGCCTGGTCCATAGCATGTATTTCATTGAGTGGATGCTTATTCAAGGATATGTATGTCCTTGCACACCTGTTTTCTTCCCTGGGGTATTTCAGGTCCTCATCACACGTCTCCCATTTCTGCAATCACATGAGCTGGGAAGTATTGGTGTCTGCCAGAGAGGTGGGTTCTTCTGCCCAGACAGGAAAAAAATATCTTGGTGGTTACCTTAATGCATGCTGCCTATGAAGGAAAGCTTCTTCTCAAAGGCAGAACAAAATTCAGGCCTCCTTGCATTAATTCTTTATACAATGAAAACACCAGCTCATATATATGTATAAGCTAACAATCATAGTAGAAATAAACATATAAACAGTGATAATGAATGCAGTTAATTAGATCTTGACTACATTGAGACAAGAATGAATGGTAATCAAATTATTTCAGGCTGAAAATGACATGAACATGCTTGGCAAGAGCTATGCCCCTGCAGTACCCCATGATGACATTCTCTTCCTTTGAAGGTATGGATGTACTGGAGGAGACAGTTTTGGAAAACATTAAAACCAAAAGTAGTTTATCGTGTTCATCATACTTCATATTCTGTTAACACAGCTTTATTTTTCAGCTGTTCTCCCAAATCCAGGATTCCCATTAGCCAATGGTCTGCACCAAGCAGTCCCTGTGTTTAGTTCTCATATGTGACACTGGTGACAATCCTCGCTTGCAAAGTTTCGAAAGTAGTCTCTCATGGCAAAAGTTTTTACTTCTTTTGTAAGGACTGTGGATATACCTACCACTGTCACATGAACAGGAGGAATGATCTTCTGTTGTTTCACATTACCCTGATCTTATCTCTGGGAAGAATGATTTTAACCTAAACAAAATAACTTTTGCTTTTGCATAAGCACTGCTGCCCAGATAGTGTTACACAGAAGAGTTGTCCTTGATAAGATTCTGACATTCAAATCTACAGAGCTACCACAAGAAAGCTGTGCAATTTGAGCTGCTAGCATGTTTGAAAAGGAGTAGAACTGCTCTGTTACTTGTAGTCACATTGAGAGATGACACAAGTCATTTTCTGTCACATCAGTAATAGGTCCCACATTTGAAAGGCTTCTCAATTCCTTCCTTTAACAAAATTGTGACAGAAAGTGTACTTTGGGAGCTGTGTTTCTGAAATCCCCCAGTCTTCTCTTACCACTCTTTCTCCTCCTCCTTCTCCTCTTCTTCATCGCCATCATCAATATTTGTGAACAGTCAATATCAATTTTTCTAAAAATTTGATCTCCAGAAGGTGAAGTTGTCTCCAGAGCTCTTCCTGACACAACAAAAGATCAGGAGCAAAGTAGGATAAGAGCCAGAGAGTCCACAGGTGTGGGATCCAGTGTTGTTTTAGGATTTGTTGTGACGATCCACAGAATTGAATGCCCTAAAAGAATTTCAGCATGCAAGGCAGAGATAACAACTTCTCTTTCTTTCTACCTGTTCATCTCCCTTAGTTCCAGACTCTTCAATGCCAGAAAGCCTTTCTTTTTATAGTTCTTTAGGTTTGGCAACTATGGAACCAGTTCAGGCCCAAGAACAGCTTCAAACTGTGGGTGATGCCCACGGCTCATGCAGTGACTCAGGAAAACACCACCTTCTCGCTACGCTCTTGCAGAGGAGCACATTGTTCCTAAAAGAAGCATTGCTATCTTCTGAGCAGGAGCCAAGTTTAGCATGATCACATATCAAAGAGAGCTGTGAAACTCTTGTCTCCATCTTGGCAGGGTGCTATCCAAAACTTAAATGGCAGATTTGTTTACAGAAGTGTTTTCCAAGAGATGCTTGGATTACACTCGGCAGCTGCCTGATCGCTGGTGCTGGGCATACCTTGTGTGTCTGGGTGATTTATAGATTTGAACTGCTTTCTGCATCCCTCCTGCTTGTGAAGCAGGGGTGAGATCCAGCACAGAAGAGAAACCATAAAACAACAGCTGCAAGAGATGGCCAGAGCTCCTGCCTTGGTTTGGCACACTTTGCCAAAACCGTGCCAGGAGCACATGCTTGTGCGGGGCTGGATGGGGGAGGAACGCCACAAGAATGTTTGTCAACTGCAAGAGAAGAGGAATAATGTGTTGTGGGGAGATAAAGTTAAATGAGGAGGTGGGTAATGTGGTGGGTAATGAGGTGAAGGTGCAAAACTGTAGATGTTTTGAGGAAACATCTGTTAATCCTTGAGAAGAAAGAAGTGGTGGCAAGGATGCTAAGGAGGCAGTGATTAAAAGAATTGTCTTGCAGATGTCATGGCTTGAGTGGAGAGGGGAGGTTGGTAGACCCCACTGCTGACACTGCAGGTGTCTGGTGCAGAAAGGAAGCAGGGGAGAGATGTGATGTGCCAGACATAAGAGCCAAGAGAAGAAGAGATGGTGAAACACAGAAAGAAATTCAAAGAGAATTATAGTGATGCTAAGGTGGTCTACTATTACATTGGGTGATGGTTTTATGAGGTATGCATACAGGTGACAATTAGAAAAAGGTCAGCAAATTCATAGTCAGGATATGTGCGAAAGCAGCATGCAGATTTTGCATGATAAAGACTCTAATCTCACTGTCCGTCAGTCATATTGAATGTAAGTGCATCTTTTCAAAGTATGAAAAAGACTCTTGTGGGGTTTTTTTCCCAAAAATTTGAAAATCAGGGAACTCCTTGTGCATTTTGATCAGTGGGTAAGAATTTTACTTGTCTCAGCTGACAAGACACATAAAGCAAAGACATGTCACTTCCTTGCTCAGCGTGCTTTGGTGTTGTTTTCTTCACTCCAACAACTTAATGGCTAAACATGTCTGTCAAGTCTTTCAAATTAATGCATGGCCATAGAGCTGATAATTTGTCTTTGAATTATTTTTGAAAAATCCGATCTGGTCGGCAGCCCTGATGATGTCAGAAGTAGCTGTTATTTAAATGAGGTGTCATAAAGAGCTGTTCTCCTGGTAAAAGTCATGTTGTCTGTCAAACTTGACCATAAAATTAGGGTGACAGTATTAATATATATAACTTTTTTCATCCACCAGCAAAATCATTTTGAGGTATCACAAAAGACATCACTGAAACAGATAAAATATTAATGCAATCATCTGAAGACTTTTTATGTTCTGGATGAGAAAATCGGTGACCAATGAAAAGAGAAAACAAGCATTTAAGGCTGATCACAGTCGTGTACAGGATCTGAGTAAGGGGCAGTGGCAGGTGGCAGGTTTGACATTAATTTTAGCCCTTGTATCCAGACCAATCCAGGTTCTACAGTGAAATGCTTCTCATTGTGCTAAATGACCTAACAGGTACACGGTAGCCCTAGGCTGCACTTCTATCATCAACGTAACAAACTTCTATCAAAGATTGAGTTACCAGCTGATTATGTCTCCAGGGGAAGGATATACACTGTCATGCCAACAGCTGCTCTTTATACACGTAACTTTTTAATATTGCTGGGCTTGTGTCAAATTGCACACGATGGCCTTCAACAAGCTACCCTGAGCCACCAGGCTTACATCAAGTCAACAACAAAAAGGGTGACCACCCTCCTACTCCATAGTGTGCAGAGACTATACAAAGCTTCAATATATTTGTGTAAGAGTCTACATTTGTCACTCCAGCTGCAGTATCCTAGTTTCTATTTCTCCACTGTTTTGGGAAGGGCCTTTGGGAGTAATATAATGTCAAACTAGTTTTAGAGCTGAAGTACTACTTCATATGCTCTAAGAACAGCCTATTGATTGCAATACAGTAATGAGAGCAGCCGGGGTGATTTTGAGGTGCTGAAGCACCTCTACATGAGATCATGTGCCCTCCACCCAGTACGAAGTCTGAGTCAGACAATGTGAGGAAAGAGCCATTACAGCCAGTCTTGGGACTTCTTCCTGAGAAATGTGCCCTGCCAGAAGGATCATTCTATTGGCTGTGGAGGTCTGGGAAATTCTTTGTCCACTAAGGGTTGGGGGGTTTTATCATTTCAGTATTTTTGTTTTCATTTTATCATTTTTGTATTTTCCAAATCTTGTTCTCGAGCAATGATCTCTCTCGTAGTTTCCCCTACAAGTGGGAAACCTGAGCCCCAGGGAGTTAATTTGATTTCTTTTTTTTTTAAAGTTCTTGGCACTTCCAGCTCCTCTGTCATTCACTGGGACTTCCATGCACCTGCCAGGTTTGATAATGTCGGTGTGAGAGTCATGTCCAAGGTTACACAATTAATTAATGTCAGAGCTGGGATTATTATTAATTTTTATGGGTGGGTTGGTGATTACACCTATGCTTAAAGTAATCTACAGCTTCTATTACTAAAGTCTGCTTTTGCTTTTATGCATGCCAAAATAAAATTGCTTAGGAGGAAATTCTTTATCCATACAAGCAGCCTTTTACTTGGAGGCAGGCAAAGCAGCCTGGGCTCCCAGTTGCTTAATTTTGCTAGCAGCAACTCCTGACTCCTGCTGCTCAGGTCATAGCACAGTACTTCTCCCAGCTAAGTTATGTCATGAGAAAATACCTCTCTTCAAGTGGTTTTTCTTGCACACGTGCTCATACTCACTGGTGGAGTTAGGTGCAGTGGGGTAAAGACATTAATTCGAAGAGGCAGGTAAATGTGCAAACCGGGCACCAAAATTCAGTGTTACTTTGAACTCAGGCAAACACTTGGATCCCTTTGTCACTACAACCCACAAAAGTTAATATCTTAGCTTGTTGTTAACTGAAGCCTCCTTAGCTTTGTCAGGACTTATTTTAGTGGATTATGAGGGTAGATTTAGATTTGGACCGAAGCAGTTTCAGCATGATCCAAAAACAGCAGCTAAAGCATAGTGGATAAGTATTTCAGCCAAAATGGGAAAGGGCAGAGATGGAGCCATGAAACAGCTGCTAAGAGCAGTGGCCTTTTTTGTACTGTAACATTTGCTGGGCAGATAAATGGATAATTGAAGAAGAAATGATTTGTGCTTTTCCAAGTCTGTTTGCACTCCGAAAATATATCCAGAGCTCCCTCTGGCTTAACAGTCACCATCCAGTCCTCTCTTTTCTCGGGGCATTTGTCAGTGCTGTGTCACTAGGTCTGCAAAATGAACCCTGAGATACGAGGCTATTAAGTAGGGGCAGAAAGGCAGCTTGGGGACTGGATTCATCTCCCTCAGCATAAGTGGGAGAGGGGATGGAGAGGGGGAGAAAGGGGAAATTACCCTAGGTTCTTTATGCAAATTTGGACTTAGAGGTTTTGGAGAGTTCAGTGTCTGAATTTTCAGACTAAGGCTCATCTGCATCATTTATCTGAAGGTGGCATTTTTTGCACTGGGGGAAGAGCTCCTGCCCATACTCTGAGCTCTGACAGTAATCAGGCATGAGGGGAGCAAGCTGCAGGGACTGGCCACTGGATGGACCAAATGTCCCGAGCATTTGGGTTCAGAAACTGCTGGAGAAACTCACTGAGAGAAAAGAAAAATAGTTGCAGTGAGGTCATTAAATACAGTTTGCTTCTGTCTCAGAGAGTTCTCAACCCAAAACCTGTGGGAGTTCCAGAAACTGTTCAGGGTTATATACATATTTCCAAGTACAAACTACTGGCCATTGCTGAAGGCAAGAAAATAGGCTGGGTTAACCTACATCGGCCCAACAGATATTTTTGAGGCACAGTACACAAAGCAAGGGCATCTCACGCTGAATGAGGCACATTTCACATAAATTCAGTCACCAGAAGTTATCTGGTGATCGAATTTATGTGCAAGTAAGTCTGCTGTAAGCCATGTCTTCTCAGCCTGTAGTCAGCAGGAGATAGACACCTCCAGCCCCCACAGAAAAACACACAGATAACAGGCTTACACTGGATGCCAGCTTTTGATGGCAAAAATTGGGTGAGGTGAACTGCTGATGACAGTGCCCACAGAAAACATGCAGGACACAGGGCTCCAGGTGTTTCAGCCTGTTCTCAAGCCTGAGCATGTCTTTGCAGCAATGACATCTTCTTGGAGCTCAGCTCAGAACACAGCACACAGGGTAAACCAGGCAGAGATTAGGCCCTTGGAAATCACACATGCTTTGCTGCTTCATACAAAAGCACCTACATCTCACCTCTGCTCCAGAGTCTGAACATGGTGGTGGCAATGAGGGCAGCTGCCCACCAGGAGGAAGCTAGGGCTGAGATCCTCCAGGTGCTTCTCCATCCCCAGATATCCGGAGGTCACTTGCATCCCTAAGTCTGCTTCTGCTAGAGCCCAAATACTGCCTGCCACAAGCATTTTCACAGGTGTGGGAAGGCCTGAAGATGTCTGATGCACGTGGCACCCCATGTACCTCCTGGCAAAAGGTTGTGTGGCCACAGGTTTCCATGGAGGTTGGCACTTGTGTGTGCTCTTCCCTCAGGTATGAGGGGGCTGGGTGTGGAGTTTTATGTGGAGATGTCTAATGTGGAAGACTGATGTGACCTGTGGCTGTGAAGGGCTAGAAGAAGCAGACAGACCAATGGCTTGCTAACACAGCCAAATCCCCAGTTCATAGTGGCAAATGCTAATCCCACCTTCCTCACTGCAAGAGCCTGAGTGTAAAGTGTTCAAAAAATACTGACTACCAGCAAAATCTCCAAAGATGCCCTCTTCCCCTCTGACCCTGCTGCTAAGTCTCTGGCTATCAGTATCCTATGTACAGAACCTACCTCTAAATCTCCCAAATTAGATTAAAGGCTCAACAATATCATAACACAGTTTTAATCGCTGTGCTACCTACCATGAACACAAATGTCAGGACAGCAAGGTCAGATTAACATAAATATCTGTCAGTAGAGATCTTCCCATATTAAAGACAGTACTAGTGCAAGATGGTTAGATTTTTGTTTGTTAAAGCTATCCTGAACATTTACATCCTTCTTGGATGCCCACACTGGCATCTTCTGTGGCTTGCAGAGAATGGCAGGGCCAATCCCGATTGCAAGGGATCAGTAGTAAAACTTCTAACCTCTCTGCAATGAATGGGTAACAGCACCTTGGTATGGCTTCCATGGGGGCTTTCTTTTACAGCTTGCAGCATTTACTTTCTGTTTCTAAAGCACATTTGGACTTGATGATCTTTTCCAACCGAAATGATTCCATGATTGTAAAGCAGTTCTTCTAGTACACATACCTCCCATCGCCTTGGCGTAGAGAACTGGCTGAAATTTTTGCTTTGCTTCCTGCTGGTGCCTTAGTCATGGAAGCAACAGGGCTGGCTCTGGGGCTGCAGACCCATGGAGGTGGCAAAAGGGACTGCTGTGTCATCACTACTGTGGACTAGAGACCTTCAGCTCCCGTTCCTCTTCTTAAGGGGCTAAATTCCAATGTATAGCTGAAACACCTGGAGAGGTCTCTGCTTCTGACAATACCGACTCCTCTCTTGTTAGCCTGCCACCCTTCTGTATTTCAGAAGTGCTGGTGCCCTGAGTGTGGGGGCATTCCCCTGCCTGTCTCAAGGAAGTGGCTCAGCTGTTACCTGCTGCCAGGAGCCCATGATCAGGGCCAGTAGCCTGACATGTTGCTGATGCTTTAGCTTTCTGGTAACTTTTTCAGGTAGTCCTCCTTTCCCTGGGGAGGCTCATCAAACAGTAAAGCAATACCTAAAATAAAACTGGGACAGTTTAAGTAGAGGGACAATGAGAACCAACCAGCTTCAGAGGATATTTGCTCTTTTCAGAGGGAAAATCTGAACTGCAATCCACCTTCTCAAGCTTTCAGATGAAGTGTGCTGGGAGGCCACATTTACCCCAAACTGGTCCCCCGTTGCTGGATGTGGACACCAGATCCAAGTGTGGTCTGCAGCTGGGTTGACACCTGAGGATTAAACATGTCATTACTGCCCAGAACATCCTGGACTGGGGTAGGGACAACCATCATTTATCCAGGTTGTTCCTACAACATCACCCAGACCTTTGAATCATGCAAACAAAAATATTGGCTAATGTGAAAAGGTTGAGGCTTTCCAGAGCTGTCCAAACATATGTCTTCACTACCACATTTTTGCTGCTTCAACAGCTTTTCGTAACTGTTTATTGTTCTGGGAAATGTGAAAGGGCTGTTTACATGGTAGCTAAAGGAACATGTGGCAAAAGGTCACTAGATCTAGGATGAACAATATTTTTCCAAGGAATCTGTGGGATAGTTCTCTTATCTACCTAACCAAAGTCTCTGGGCCATGATCTTCATCCATGGTTCTTTGAAGCTAGGTATTTCTGCATGGACAAAAGGAGATGTGTGAAAGTCATTTGTTCCCAGAGGCTTGACTCAGGCTGTCAAACCATGCTGCTTGGCAGAGGCTGAGGACATGCTGTTATGATCTTTTTAATGTTAAGATGAATGCTTCAGATACCTGCTTCTCATTGGTTTGGAGTTATAACCATTAAAACCTGACTGGGCTCTGTGTCAAACCATAAATCAGTTTGTCATGTCAGAAATCTTGGCACACAGTTTGTGTTAGTATCCACTCTGCAGCTTGACTGGCACTTGCTGTCCAAATGAACCGCTCAGAGACAAGATGGGAGGTCATGCTATCTCCTAAGCACTATGGCTTGACCAGAGCTCTGAAAAGAAGAGAGAGAAGAGAGAGATGAAGGGAATGAGGGGCTCTTCGGGACCAAGGAAGTAATAAGTAAGTCCAGCAAAGAAATTGAATGCCTCAGCAAGTACTGCTGCTTCAGCCAGGAGGAGGAACAGCCAGCAACCTCAATGCAAGAGCACAGTACTTTTCCAGATAATTAAGCTGCTGTGTAAAGGAGAGACGTTTACCTGCACGCAGAGGCTGCCTGATGCTATTTCTTCACCTCCCTGTCTTAAAGAAAGGTTTTCATTTTCCTTACCTTAAAATAGTTCAACTTCATATCAAGGACTATGGCTCTGTTGCAACTTTCTCTGCAGAAGCACACTGGAATGCAGAGTTGGACCCAATATTGGCAAGGAGATAGGCAGATTGTAACCCATCTCTGCACTGAGCCTTGCTCAGACAGATTTTCCTCCACAACCAGCAAGACACTGCCCAAGAATAAGTGTCCCATTCACCCAGTAACTCACCTACATTGAGGTGGGAAGGGAGCCCAGAGCAGAAAACTCACCCCTGAGCCACAGCCCTGCTGCCAGCATAGACTTCCTTTGTGATCTCAGGCTAATCTCTAGAGTTGCTGTCTTTTTTATGGTGAGAAGGTAGCACTGGCACTACAGCTCCCTGTACCAGCAGGTGCAGGGCTAAAACAAGGCAGGACCTGAGGCCCAAAGTACCTCGCAAAAGGCTGCACACCTGGGGTGGACAGACAGACAAAAGGGAGTTGGAGTTTGTTACATCCACAGAGCGGGCAAAATTTCCAAGGGTGTTTCTGTCAATCCCAGAGCCCTGACAAATAATCTGATTGAGAAATTGGAGTTGCTCATATCTCAGCCAAAGTATTGAGCCCTGAAATATCGCCATCTCCTTAGAGGTCCCTTGCAGGACCTTCTTATAGCAGGTGACTGTATTTTAAGGTCAGGCACTCCCAAATGCAGCAAAGTGATGGGCTGGAACTGCTCAGGAGCACAACAGCCCTTTCCTTTGGGAGCCTCGTGCCGCTCTGGCTGTGATGCCTTAAAAGGCTGGCAGCACAGAGATGCTGCAGTCCTTATCTCCTGCCAATGGCTGGTATTTTGGAGATATTATATTTATAGCTCACCCGAAGCACGAATGCCCAACTGTCTCATTACGAAACATATAGTTTGGGCAATCCAATAAAGCGTCGAGTCTGTCCCTGTCCTCTCTTGTTCGCAGACTCATGAGCAGAGGCAGCACTGAGCTGCAGCAAGGTAAGACAGTGCCTTGTTTTTTTTGCTTTCACTGTCCTTTGAGCCCTTTTCTCCTTTTCACCTGCCATTTGCAATGATTTCCCAGGACTCTTTATAGATATCTTGAGGGAAGTGCTGCTTTTTCAGGGGTAGTGTGGATTTTAAGATGTTTATTCCAGGGCACACACAGAGCATCCCTCTTTGTATTTCTAGTCAGCTTTTGGAAACCAGGTGCTAACTAACAGCTGCTCTTCTGTTTCTTCACTAATAATACACTGTCATGTTTTCATGCTCTCAAGGAACACAACCATGTCTAACTATAGACACTTCCCCGGTTTGAATAGCAAACTGAATAACTTCAGGCAGAAAGCTTTTCATTAGCTTTTTGGGGGTTTTCCCCTCTATCAGCATTTTCTTCTTTATGTTGAATATTTGGTAAATGAATAGATAGTGGGGAAAAAAAAAAAAGGGACAGAAGGAACATTTTACTTTTTTTCACCTCTTTCAGATGATTTCCTAATGGCCATAAAAGAAAGAAAGGAAACTTACAGGCAATGCTTGCTGATTTCATGTTTAAAACAAATACTTGGTATGGATTACAGCAGCTGTGTGAAAAGGGAAAAAAAAGCAAAGCACTGAATCATAACTGGGTGTTACAATTCCTGCAAAGCAGGAATTCATCAAAACTAGCAAGTAAAATAACATTAGCAATAACTACGAAATGCCAATTATCAGGCTATTGTTGCCTTAAATTACTTTTAACCTCCTCTCATGAGGGCATTAATTTTCAAATGAAGCCAATAACAGCCTTCTTATGGAAAATAAGATTGTGCATGTGTGTACACTTGTTTGGATGCGTTTACGCACACATTTTTTATTATAAACATTCTTATAACCAAAGGTTTTCAAAACCAAGGATCACAGAGTATGACACAAAGGTAAGAAATATTAATTAACTTTTAGCCCCAAAGCTACAGCTATCACACTTAACACCAGAGTTTGTTTACTATTCCATTATTTAGGAAGTTCAATGAAAGAAAGCTTTTTTCAAAATGCTGAGCCTTGCACAGGCTTGGACAGGATCTTTTGTCCCTGATACCCAAGTACCTGGGGAGCACAACTCCCTAGACCTGACCCAAGGACAATGCTTGTGGGAAAGCACAGCCCAATTCAAAGTGTTTGGGACTGAGCTCAGACCCTAAGTGAGGATTTCAAAGGCAGGAGGGTAGATCATTAGTTGTTCTAAAGCTGCTGGAGATCCACTGACTTTAGATGAGTGGTGAGTGTTCACATCAGGTGCTATTGGGCCAGTAGATGTGGAGAAGTTCGGTCTGATCCCAGGGCTGCCTCCTGGGCTCTGCCATGGCAACATGTGTAGTAAATCTGCAGGAGAGGCAGCCCTGAGCTGTGCTCAGGCCATTACACACTCATAGCCTCTGAAATCGAGCGGCCACATCCAAAACATATCCGAGGGGGTAGGATTTGCTCTTAAGCCGGGCCCGCACGGTGTCTGGACAACTGGCCATCATGGCCTACTGAGTCTCAGTGCCTAGCAGCATCCTGGTGTCCTATTTGATTTATGATTGCAGATATGCCTCTGAGGGTGCCCCCATGTATCCAACCTTACCTACGATGGGGACCCACTGCCATAGTGGATGTCCTCAGTTAACATGTCTGTCTGAGCTCTCCACACTTATGCTGGTAGGGGCTGTGAAAGTCAGCATACATAAAGCTGAAACAACATGTTTAGGAACAAATTTGTTCCACCTGTCATGTCAAGGACAGCACGTAAGTGGGAAAAAAAAGGAATGTAAAATACCAAATTGTCTGCACATGTGCCCATCTTATGTTGAGGTTTACTGTCTCTACATCAATGCCTTGGAAGGCTTAACGTCTTCAGACACTGCAGCCAGCATCTCCACATGTCTCCCTGTTCTTCAGCGGTAACAGTCTTGCAGAGCAAGACCATGGTCTGCTCAGATCTGCACAGTGCTCCAACCATCTGCTCCCCAGGACTGATGGGATGAGTTTCTTAAGTTATCTGGATTGCACCAGAGAGTGCAGTGTTTTAGAGGGACCCCAGTGGGAGACGGCAGCTGCCTTCACTGGTCCTTCGCTCCACTTGGTCTGTTTATTCCAAGACCTTTCTATTAAGCTAAACTGATGTGTATCTACAGTAAATTGTGCAATGAAGAAATTGTGTGCAAAACTAATATTTTTTATAGAGTAGTCTCACTTCTCCCATGCTAGAAATTTTCTCATGTCCCCAAATTCTTTGTCTATCATCCAAGCCTCAGGCTAAAACAATAAAATAAGAAAATCATTCTGCTTGGACACTTAGTGTAAAAGTAATGCCACTGGTGTATTGACAGTGTTCCCTTTCAAAAACAAGAAGCAGAAGCAGCATTCCAATCATGTACTGCAAAACATTAGGTTTTTTTGAAAAACCTGTGTTGTCCAGAGGTCTTTAGCTCGAATAAAATGCAGGAACATAAATAATAATGTGGTGATTTTTCACTGGATTTGAATTTAAAAGTGAAATTAAACAAAAAGATCCAAAGCCTATTTACAAAGTGAACTCATTCTAAAGGCAGTCTTTCCAACAGTAATACTTTGTTCTTACCTAGCATTTGAAAATACGATTAATGGATGAATAACTTTACTTTTTCCCTTCCAAACAGCAAGCCATCAGAACAAGGCAGACCTTTGACTGCAGCTGGCAAGAGTCTGGGAGGGGGCAGACTCATTCAAACACTTTTGAAATACAGAAAATGTAAAAGGCTATTTTATAAGGAAGAAAACCAGAGAAGAAAGTGAATGTGAATACTGAGTAGGGGGTGAAATCCTGGCCCCACAGATATCCATAGGAGTTTTCCCAGAAACTTCCACTAATATCAGCAAAACTCAGATCTGTTTCTTTTCCTTCTAATCTGCTTGGGTAGATTTGTACCACCAATGTGTTTTCATATTTTTTCTCACCATTTTTCCTTTTTTTTGTAGCTGTGTCTTGTCTAACCAAAGCACAGACACCCTGACACAGTTGTTTTTCAGTGAGATGAATTATTACTGACTGCAATATTTTATCTTCAGCATTATGTCACAGTGAGTACAGTTTCATGCTGATAAATCTCAGGCTGTTTCAACAATGTTCATCATCTAACACTGATTAGCTTTGAGAAGCAGAGGTCATATTACACAGAGTCCTAGTTTTTCTAAAAGCAGCTGGAGCAATTTTGCCTGGTTTTGCTCAAGTCCCTCTGACAAACATGGAAAGAAGACTATCACAGGCATTTCAAAGGGATCCATCAACTTCACAAAACTCAAAATGTTTCTGCTGCAGGTTGATTTACTGGCTACTGTTAAGACATATCACCAAGAAGTAGTGAAACTGAAAGAGATGGCCGAAAGAATATTTTCCCTCAATTCCACTTCATATTTTCCGTAATATTTTTTTATGAAGTCAGTTTTACAGGTTCTCTTTTTTTTTTTTTTTTTTTTCTTTCCTGCTGTGTCTGTGGAACTTCCATAGCACAATAAATTAGAGGAAAACTCTCCTTTAAAAAAGAAAATAAGTACACTATGAAACCACTTTATCATGAGAATAGAATGGGCACTTATGTGGGGACAGAAGTTGTTTCACACATTTCATAAACAAAGCTAGCGGGCTTTCAGATCACCATATTCTCTGTCAGGCTTAATGGATTTTCACCAAAGCCTCCCTAGAAATTTGCATGCTTTCTGTAGGAGGGAAATAGAGGGCATTGACTAGTGCTCCTTTTTGGTAGTCTGTGGCTAGGGAAGCAAAGCCCAACACTCACGGAGATTCCCATAAGAAACCAAAAATACCTGCAATCCACAGATGCCACTACACAGAAGCCCATTATTCAGTTACTTAACCCATATTTTAAATGCTGGGTAACCTAATTTCCTATGCATGATTTCCATTGCAACACATTACACAGCCTCCAGTGTTGGGTGTAGAAGGCAGCAGGGCACTCAAGGGTTAGAACACTACTTATAATACAGAAAGAAAGTTACAGCATGGCACTTTTGGTGCAGAACAACAAAAAAAAGAAAGGTCTGAGAATAAACTCTGTTGTACAGCTACACTGCATAAGCCCCGGTTCAGGAATTTGCATGACCACAGGTTAAACACATTCCATGTTGTGCACTTGTGTGACCTCCATTTCACATTTTCAAGTATTTCTTCTCTCAATATCTTAACATCTTCTTAGGACAGAAAAAATAGCACATATTCCTAATTCAGAAGGCGAGAAGTAAGGCCCAGATTTGAGGGCCCTTCAGGTGCTGAAGTGTTTTTAGGGTTGGCAGGCAAACTCAGGACTGCTATGACTGCTAGGACTCCAAGAAATAAGTCTTGGAGAAAGAGACTCTCCCCTTTCTTCCTTTCATGTGCATTAAAAGCCCTCTAGCCAGCATAAGTGGTGTTGTGTCCAGTTCTACTGAATTAAACAGCAAGGACTATAGTGGCTGAATTCAGGTTTGTGAATTCTGCCTGGACATACATGCCATGATTTAGCTGTCCAAAGTCGGGTATTCATCTGAATTAGACAGCTGGATTCCCTCTAAATGCAATGGGGAAAAGAAAAGCACACCTATGGCGTAATTCATGTTATCCTCAGCAGGTGTCTAACAAATCATTCTTCACAAACACACCTTTTTTTTCTCCATCCACTGTAGCAGGATCGTGGGTGGTTTGTTTGGGTCAGCTAACATTTGGTCAGTTAAAATGAGGTGAGATGGCTGCCAGGTTGTTTGCAAAGATTGCAAAAAGCATTTTATTGATCAACGAACAGATTTGTTGCTCAGCAAACTCTCCTACCTACTTTTATGAACCAGGATGCTTAGCAATGTAGATTCTCTGTAAGTAAGTCATGCTTACTTCTCATCTTTCTCCTTGGTAATTATTACTTCTTGTATCAATATTTCTGTATATTGATGTGTTCTGGGGTATTCTTTGGAAATTCATGAGGAGAACCAAGCCTACTCTGGTGCTGTAGGAACCCTTGAAAGTCTGCTTCCAGGTCCAGTCTGGGATTCAGAACACAGACAAAGCACATCAGATGAATGGGAAGTGTTTCTGGTGGAAACAACTACCCATATAGGAAGAGGAAATATTTTGCGAGGAATTTTTCCTCACTTGGTGGGGCTGTAACAGAGAGTGATAGTGTGCAGAAATGACTTTGCCATCTCAAAATGAAAGAGTGTGAAAGAGTTTGTTCACTTTGGACCACCTTCTGCAGTGTTTTGGCTAGCACAGACTGCAGGTATTAGACACAATCAGGGAAGTCAAAGGGACCAGAGGAATGGGTGATGGGGTCACCCTGAGAAGATCTCGCTGTCATTGGCACAAGGAGTTTGCAGTATGCAAGGGCAGTTTGTTCACCACCTTTTCTTCTCAGCAGCTCTCACTTTGTTTCCAGTGGCAAGATGAATACACAGGGGTGGTGTGTCTGGGCCACCCACTCCTACCACTATGAACAGGAGCATCCAGCTTGTCTGCTGGGCATCACCTGGGGCCGTGCATGGTCTTTGCTTTGCCCTAGCCTTTTCTCCCCTTGTTATCATTACTTCTTTCTGGAGTCTGCCACTCCTCCTAGTTGACTGCTTTTGGCAACAGGTCCCTTAATTGTTGAATGAGAGAAGCTGAGTTGATGGAGACCTTACACATGAAGGTCATGGGGACATCCAGCTTATCATGCCTGGAATGAGTTGGGGCTCAGTTACAATCTTCATTAATGATATAGAGGAAGGGATCGAGTGCACCCTCAGCAAGTTTGCAGGTGACACTAAGCTCAGTGATGTGGTTGACACACGCCTGAAGGACAGGATGCCATCCATAGGGACCTGGAACAATTCAAGAAGAGGGCCAATGGGAATTTCAGGAGATTTAACAAGACCAAGTACAAGGTGCTGCACCTGGATGCATCTACCAGTATCAATACAGGCTGGGGATGAACAAATCAAGAGTAGCCCTGCTGGGAAGGACTTTGGGGTGCTGGTGGATGAGACTCTGGACATGACCTGGCAATGTGAGCTTGCAGCCCAGAAAGTTAACCACGTCCTGGGCTGCATCAAAAGCAGTGTGGCAAGCAGGTGGAGGGAGATGATTCTGCCCCTCTTCTCTGCTCTTGGTGAGACACCACCTGGAGCACTGCATCCAGATCTAGGGTCCCCAGCAGAGGAAAGACATGGGCCTGTTGGAGTGAGTCCAGCTGAGGGCCAGCAAGATGATTAGAGGGCTGGAGCATCTCTGCTATGAGGAAAGGCTGAGTAAGTTGGAATTGTTCAGCCTTGAGAAAATAAGGCTTCGGGGTGACCTACTTGTGGCCTTCCAGTACTGGAAGGGAGCCTACAAGAAATATGGAGAGGGACTTTTTGTGAGGGCATGTAGTGACAGGACAGGTCAGAATTGCTTCAAACTGAGAGTGGGTTTAGATTAGATGTTAGGAAGAAATTCTTTACTATGAGGGGGATGAGATACAGGAACAGGTTGCCCAGAGAAGCTGTGGATAACATCACTGAGAGTGTTCAAGGCCAAGTTGGATGGGGCTCTGAGCAACCTGGTCTAGTGGAAGGTGACCCTGCCCATAGCCAGGGGCTTGGAACAAGATGATCTTTAAGGTCCCTTCCAACCCAAAACATTCTGTGATTCTATGATTTGTGACCAGAATCTTATCCTGGATACCCACTCAAGTACCTACAGCCATGCCTCCTTTCTACCTTTTCCCCGTGTTTACTAATGCAATGGTAGGGTGGATATGCAGCTTACTAAAGGAAATGGCAGACAGCTCTGGGTCCGAGACATACTCGCATAGAAAGCCATCAGGAGAAGCAGAGTGAGCACGTCTGTAAAGTGGTGTAGGCACCCAAGCAGAGTAGTCTGCCTTCCTCTGCCCTTTCCTGCAAGTGAAGTTCCTGCTGCCTGCCTGTGCTGTGTCTGCTGCCAAACAAGCCAGCCCCTTCCCCACATTTTTTTTTCTGGGCATCCAAGTCTTAGAAACCCTTCCTTGCAAATGAGGGGGTTGGATTCCTGGAAATCCTTCTGGGTATAAGGAAAAATCCTCATCATTGTGGGCAGACCCTTCAGGGATCAGCCAGCCAGATGGGCAGTGTTCAGCCATTTAAAGAGTTTGCATTGTAGCAACCCAGCAGGACTCACTAGGCTTCATGGTTAAATATTAGGGATAAACAAAATATGCTTCATAATGTGGGTTCTGACTCCTCTCTAATGATTCAGAAAAACTACTTATCTTCCAGCATGAGACACATTATCTCTGAGACAAGCCACAGTTACAAGTCTTTATTTCATTTTACTCACAACATTTGAATTTCATTTACATTAAGACAGCAACTCCACTAGACAGCCATGTGAATATAAACTTGGCAGGGACAAACAAAATCCGTAAGTCTATCAGACTGACAATGGATGGTATATTTTTTCAGCTTCACTATGTGAAGTGTTAGATATGAAATTCACATCAGCAACCAAATGATTACTTTAATCCTATTATTTAAAGGGCATGAGCACTTACAGGGTTCAAAGTAAGCACAGGCCAAAGAGGATCAACAGCAAGGACTCTACTTCAAAGTGCACAATCTAAGCTCATATATTCAATCATAATATATGTCTGAGCCTACGTCTCAGACCCTCTCAGTTTATCTGTATTATATACAAACAGTAGTTGAGAAGAAAAATAATTGTTGCCATACATAAGAATCTGCAAAACAGGATGTTCCCAATCGTATTCAGTTTGGAGAGGGAGGTTGTTTCTATTTACATCAAAATATTATGAGTCTGAAGTAACCTGGGAAGTGATTTCCAACTGTATGTTTTTGAATAGTAGGCAAGCTGAAGGGTTTGAGGAATGATAGGGCCAACAGATAACCAGCCCTTGGGAAGAGATGGCTGTAACACAAAAGGCTAAATGATCTCTTTTTTCGTTCCTGTGTTCACTGTGAGGAGCTTGGAAAGCTACCTGCAGCAGAATGGTTCCTTATGGGGATCGTTGGAGGATCTATTTCAAGCTGAAGTATCCGTAGAAGAGGTATGGAACAAATAAAAAAAAATGAATAGGAAGAAAATGTTAGAACCAGATGGTGCTCACCCAACAGATCTAAAGGGACTAAAGGATGAATTAGCTGTAATAACAATAGTGCATGGCCTTTTATTTAAAACAGACTTAGAACTGAGCACCTACATGTATCCAGTACAGTGTCAGCCTTTTTAAATGGTTCCAAGAGAAACCAGGAGAAATAGAGCCTGGTAAGATGGATAAATTTAGTAGAAATCACTAGGATAGAGCAGATGTGTAAATACGATACATTGGAGAAATTCAATACAGCGTGGTAAGGAGAAATCACGCTCTACAAATCCTTTGTGTTCCTGTAAGATAACAAGTAGCATGGAGATACAGGAGACCTTCGGTTGACGGCATCTGCTTATTTGTCCTTTTTCATGTATTCAATAAAGGCCCTCACCATATACCCTTAAAAACATTTACTCAGTAACATGGTAAGAGGAATGATATTTGCATGTATTACATAAAATCAGTTGAAAGATAAACAGGCAGGTTTTACAGTAAGAGATTAATAGCAGATAATTAGTGGAAATTCTTCTAAGGCTGAGGAAAAAGAAGGATCTTGGGCAACAGGATGAGTGGGCACTGGAACAGCATCTTAAACTGAATGTAGGTAAGCGTAAAGCAGTGAACAAAGTGGGAAATGTAAATTTAGCTAGAAAATAATCATTCTGAGATGTCTATCTGGGTGTAAAATTTAGAGGTTATATAGGTTTATAAAAAAAAAACCAACACAAACACAAACTGGTCAAAAGCAGCCAAAAAGCAAACTGAATGTTAAAGTTTCAGCCGTATCATCTAAAAAAGTAAATTGTCATATTGGAAAAAGTTTGAGGAGGAATGACGAAACACCAGGAGTAGCTTTCATACAGACTGAATAGGTAGACTGGTACTCCCCAGCCTAGGAGAGAGATGGCTGAGGGGAGATATGATGAAGATAGACAAAGACATGAACAGCCTGTAGCACATGAATAAAGATCAGTTGCTCATTATCTCTCCAAAGGCAAGACCTAGAAGGCCTCAGATGAAATTAATGGGTAATATGTTTGAAATTAACACAAGGAAGGTAGTTCTTCAACAACACAGAATAGGGCTACCTGTAGCAGGAAACTGAATTTCCTTACGGGAAATCAGGAGGGAACTGTGCAAGTGATATCACTTCATGGAAGTGATATTCAGTATGATTACTGCCTCCAGGCTGAGAAATCCCCAAGCCAAAAGTTCTTGGAGACTGGCATAGTATTGTGAAGAAATATCATTACATTCTCTTCTCACATTCTTCCCAAGACATTTCTGAGTCCCCAAGAGCAGCATAACAAATTGGAGGAGCCCTTCTGTTCAAAGATTCTCGTATAGCTATGGTGTGATCTGAATAACTACAAATTACAGGTTGTGCCTGGCACTATTAATCCTTTACAGGTATGAATGTTAGATGGAAAACTTTAGTCTGAATCAACTTCCCTTCCTCCCTCCTCACCTCCTTCTCTCCCTCCTTCGTTTTACATCCCTATTTGACTGACAAAACTCATGCTCATTTGACTTTGAAGGTTGTGGAGCCCTAATGTTAATCCTTAAGGGCAAATCAGACAAAGATTTGCCAGGCATGAGTTAGATACTGTCGCTTCTTGGAAGTGACAAGAACTGACTTGGAAGTTACTCAGGTAGGTTCTTGAGGTGTCTGCCAACTGTGCACCTTTTCAAACCTGTCTTTTCTCAAAAGCTCCCAAGGCCTCATAAAGTGGAATGGCAATTTCAAATGTTGGTGTTGGCTATTTCAAGAGGGTCATAATAGACATCAGGGATTGAGGCAGATAAAGTGCTAAGATCAGCAGAAGGAAATTATTCACACAGAAGTAACGTTTTGCAGAAGCCATGAAGAGTGGGGCAGTGGAAGGAAGAGGATTATGGAAAGGGGATTTCACCTAAAACACTGAAGCATTCTGCTGGGAACACCACAGAGAATATGAGCTCTTTCGTACAGAATAGCAAGTCTCTTGTCTCACCACAGAGTGATTACTACTTTTGAACAATTACAGTGTGTAATTGTTCCCTGTTTCGTGTGTCTGGAACAGGGAATGACAAATCATGATTATACTGAAATTAATAAATCCTAAATTAAGGGTTAGTATTTGCCAGTTCAGAAGACCAGCAACTACTGCAGCCTCTGTAGCAATTTGATATTCCAGGTTCTATCTGCAGGGGTAGGAAACCCAAAATGCTCTACTCATCTGTCATATTCAGGCCCCATATGGCAGTTAAGTTGAATCCAGAGGAAAGGGAAGAAGCAACAACTTCTCTGCATATGGTCTCTGCATTATCATCATCTAGAGTCATCATTCCTAAAGACCACTCACCACTTGCTGGAGGTTATCTCTCTATTCCAAAGCACTTCCAAAGACATGCCACCAAAGTCCCTGTCCCTGGTTACAGATGAACAAACTGTGGAGCTGAGAGGTTTAAGGAACACTTAGAATCCAAAGAACAGTGCAGATGGCAAAGATCCAAATGTTTCACTCTAGTTTCCTTAAAAGTAGAGGCACCATCTGTTCCTTAGTTAGGAGAAAGAAGGAGAAAGAATGGTAGAGAAAACAGGGGGGAAAGACTGTATTCAGCAAAAATTGTTTTTTTCCACTCTCTTTGTCACAGCTCTTCATTATTTCTTCCTCGCTCAGTTAGCAGCCTGGTGAGGGCTGTTCAGGCTGGCTGCCTCACATGGTACAGACAGTTACTGCTTGGGGAATTGTTTGATGGGCTGCCTTTATCCTGCAACGGATTTTATGGCTTTTCTTTAATCGATGAGGATGTGGGATGGATCTTCTGATGGTGCTTTTCATCCAGTGAAGGACCTGTCAGTCCTGTGAAATGGTGCCTCAGCTTTCCAAGCTGTTGACAACTCAACTATCAACAAGAGGGATTTTTCTTAGCAGATACTAGATCCTTTAAACCCTGTATAGCTCCTTGAAGCTTCCTCAGATGTGTTGTCTGCTCCTTTGTCAAGCACCACTGCTCTTCTTCTCTGTGATCAATTCGTGTTCCTCTGCTCATCAGTGTCAACAGCTGTTTGTCTGCTCAGCTGGCAGCGAGGAAAGCAGCAGGGACACAGCTGCCTGGGTCATCCATTGCAAACCTTCTCCACATCTCAGTTGTCCACAGAGAGAGGGACATAGGAGCGATTACAATGACACTGCCAGACCACGTGTTGACCAGTGTCTGACTGCCACATTCACTTTGGGATACCTCTTTTGGGGGATAGATTTCCCCGAATGAAACCAGGGCTAGTTCCATAGAAGGTCCAGACTAAATTTAAAAACTGAATGAAATCTTTGTCCAAACTGACCATAATGGTTTAAAATTCTTTCAGCTCCATCCCATATCATGCTGTCACAGAAACACACTTGGATTTGAGTCTGTATCATCTGTGTTATCACATTGCATTACATTATCCATCTAAAGATAACATTTCCTATACAAAAGCAGAAGTTCTTCAATGCTACTGAACCATAGCACCTAAATTACTGAAGAAAATCTTTTAACACTGTATGTTCAAACTATTCAAACATATTAGGAAAGCAAACATGGAAACACTTTTTTTACAGATCAGATTGGAGTTTCTAAACCACTAATCTTTTCACATTAATTTAGGCTAAACATTCTCCCCAAAGTCAAATAAGTCTTGCATCATCCCAAAGCAGACAGACTTTCACTATCTGCCTTGGTGGTGGCGGTTTTAATGGATTGCCCAAGGATGTCTGTCATTCCTTCATCAGAATCTGTGAAACCCTGATATTTCTTGCTTGCTGAGTATTTCTGTTTGAGGATCAAGTTATCTAGGGGGAGAAAAGAAGATCAAAACATTGCAAAAAGCTTTGTGGCCAGGAAACTGAATTGAGAAAGAAAATATATGCTGAAAATACCTTTTTATCCATTGCGTATTCCTCACATTCTCGGGGAAAACGATGTATCTGTGAGAATCTTATGAGAATGAAATTTCAGGAAGATTTAATATTACCTGGCTGTTATTCTAGGTTTAATGAGCTAAAATGCAATCTCTGCACAAGTCTATACTACTTCCCAACTAGTAGTGCCAAAAATAGCAGTTCTCCTAAATGTATACTCTCTTATTCAAAGGAAACCTGTGTTACACAGGTTCGAGCATCAGAAAGGGATTAGCTGAATTCTGATAGAGTAAATTAACAGTTTCCAGGATAAACTGGTGGAGTGAAGAATCAGCCAGTAGCTTAGCCACTTTATAAGTGTAGATTTCCACCTCCTCTGCTCTATCAGAGGCATTATATTTCTCTGTGTCTCAAACTGGGGGAAATAGAAATATTCCACTTCCACCCTTTCCACTATTTTTCTTTGTTCTTTTCAGCCAGAAAAGAAGATAAGTGCTGAAATGATAGTTATTCTGGCATCAACCCAATTGCTGAAGTGAGACTTATGAATGATTAGTAAAATCATTGAGAAGTCCTGCTATGAAAATGATACTTTTTCCATCTATTTTTCCCATATGTGAGGTACAGCGTCCTACACACAGAATTAAAGCTGCTAAACACACATACCACTGAAGAACAAGCAATATATGCCACATAAATGCTATATACATGAGGAAAATATAAACTATATGATATATTTTTAATTCACAGGATTGTGCTGAATGGCACTTTCATTTCCACCCTTAAATTTAACCCACCATTGGAAACATTGTGCCCTGTTTTTATTGCATTGTCTCCTCTGAAGCCTTGAAGATGCCTGATCTGTGCTGGGTTAATCAGAGAACTAATGAAGTAAAAATAAAATTATATATATAAAAAGAAGTGGGTGACATAATACATTTGCCAGTGAAAAAAGGCCCTGCCCTTTCCTTCCCATCTCCCTGACAATTAATAAAATTTGGGTTTCTCCCACCCACCCACACCCATTGTATTTGATTCTTGTGGGGAACTGGTGGGGGGTGGAATGCTGCCAGTCACTGATGAATATTTACTTGTGAGATAAAATATGGAATGAGCAGCTTTGGAACTCCTGAAGAAGGATAAGAGGTCACAGGTTCCCTGTACCTTCCCTAGTAGTATTTGATGGAGTCCATACATCTCATCATGGGATGAAGGAAGGTGCTGCCTGGTAACTCTCCCTCATTCCTTTCACAACTCCACACAGTCTTGATGTGGCTGCTGAGAGTTAAGTCCCATAGCGAGCCCACAGATCATTGGGTCTTAAATTGGCAGAGGCTCCTCTGCTTTCAAGGAGTCAGAGATGTTAAACTAAATCAGAAAAAAATTCTTTTCCTACATCAGCCCATGACCTGCAACAGTTAAACTAAATCATTTCAGCTTAAGTCAGTATATATTTTAACTTGCAATTGTGGAAAATTCTTGTCTTGTATGCTTACAGGTCACCCCTAAAAATTTCTATCAGGGTTGCTGCAGTAGATGTCAGTGGACAGACACAGAAATGAAAATATCATGGAAATTGAAAAAATAATTAACACATTCAGAATATTTAATTTATTTAGAAGCTTTGAAATAATCTGATTCAAATAGCCCAAATCTAACTGACATCAAGGCCCTTTTTTCTTCTTTATATACATTTTAAAATCAGAGCCAAGGTAAGAACTGCAACTAAGATGGAAATAAATTATTATTGTTGTCACTGTGAAATAGTTGAATCTAAAAGAAAGAAAATTCATGATGATGATGATGATGATGATGATGCACTAACTAGTCCTTTGTAAATTTGTCAACAACTCACGCAGAATTTTGGCTGTCCTGACATCTGTATTTAGAGATAGCAAAACTAAAGAACAGAAGGATGCACAGTCTTGTCCAAGGGCGCCCAGCAAGGCAGTGATGGGGATAGAAACCCAGCCAGTAGCTCTCCCAAGATATAGGTGCAGCTCCAGGGTAGCTCAGGAATTCACTGAAAATTGCTCACTGTCTGGCTTAATTCATCTTCCAGTGCCAGTGCAAATGCAAGGGAAGAGTCAGGGACTCCCCATGTGGGTGGGGAGTGCAGCAGCTTTGATTAAAATGAGATTTAATTGCCATGGCATCCTTAATCCCATATGCCCATGGTCAGTCCTTCAGGGCATGATGCCTCTGCTTTGAAAATGCAACAGCAAAGGCTGAATCAACTGACAAACAGACTCATGGGCATTGCTGGTCATCAAAATTACATCTATTAAGGAGATTTGGTTTCTGATAGAAGTACTAGGAATTGCCCTTCTCCACCATTTTATTCTGTCTGTGCTTTTCTAGATTTGGAGTATTACTGACAACAACTATATACATTTCATCTCCATTCCAAATCTGACTACCATTTGGATGCACAAGAGAACAGCAAGTACAGGTCATAGTTCTGGCATACGTTTGTTTTGCAGGAGAAACCCTTAGCTAATCCATCTATACACCTATGCCACTGCCCAGACAAGTGCCAGGACCTGGTGTCCAACATGAAAGGACACCGGACTACTTTGCATCTTCTGGATGCCAAACCACAGCAACACTGTCTCTGGCTAGTGGGCTTTATATTTTTATCCTTCTGGTTTCCCTTAAGGTTGAAAGCATTCAAATTAAAGCACCTCCCTTTGGCAAGCAGCAGTCACTACTGAAGAATTAGTCTGAAATGCCACCCCACCCTACTTGTCAATCTACAGAGCAGACATCTTCCATGTGCTTCTGATCCAAATTCTGCCCTCTGGGAGGTTTCCCAGGACCCTCACTGCTTTGATTAACAGAATGTGTTTCTGCTAGGATGGCTGATAGATGAAATTGGATTTTGTAGAAGAAAAATTAGTTGCTGGTTATAGGAAGATTAATAGTTCCCCCCCCTCCTTAACATGTGCCCACAGGCAGGGCTCTCCACTGGGTACTGAGCATGTGCTGTGACAATCTGTTCCTTTGGCTTTCTCCTACACAAAGAGGGGTTTTTGTTTCATTAATTTTCTTCTCTTTCCTTCTGATTATGGAGAAACTTGGAAAGAAAGAAGGGTGGAGAAAAACTAGAATGGGCTCTGAATGCTCATAAAGAGATGCCTGCACACTTGCTCCTCGTAAAAACATGCACCCCTCCATGAAGGAGAAGAGACACAGCTTGCTTCACTCTTCTTTGGACAAGACACTAAGTCACAGCAGGCAAAATGACCAAAGCAAATAAAGCCTGGTACCAATTTCAACCAAAGACTTTATTCTTTCAGCCAGGTGAAGATCCTTACAAATGTTTATGCTTGAGTTGCTGTAAAACCTTTCCTTCTTTAAACAGCGAGCCCTTGGATTCAGTAAACCCATGTTGTTAATAAGCATCAGGGGTTTAGAGAAACAAAGGCTAGAGGAGGGGAGAGGGAGCCTTATTTTAGGAAGGGGGCCAAGAAAGACAAGATGTTTAGGAGGGGGAAGTATTGACACCCTTGGAATAGAGAAAGTGTCGAATGCCAGCTGCAGAGCGTCTAAAAGAATGAGTGTCTCCAATGCTTTTGTCTCCTTATATGGTAAAATGATAGAGAGGGGTTTCACTAGGCTGGGGAAGGCAGCAGCCTCTTTCCTCACAGCACTGCCTGCAGAGCTGGAATCAGAAGAGCTGCTCTTCGCAGGCAGTAGAAAGCCCCAGCTGGCTGTACAGCTCTCCGCTGCGAGCAGGCCAGTGTGCTCTTTGCACATTTGTTAGTGGATGTGACCCCCTGTCCCTGGTCCAGGAGGTGACATTAACTGCCCGCTACTGCTCTGTAAGTAAATATCCCTTTTTTCCCCTTCCCTCCCCACTACCCAGAGAACATATATGTGAAGGTGTCGCTTCAAACAAAGGGTGCAGAGAGGAGGAGAGGGTTGCTTAATGCCCCAGTGGGTTGTTGGGGAAGGATGCAAGGAGGGAGATTGCCGGTCCCCCTTTCTTCTGAGTGCACGGGGAGGGGTGTGAAGAGCAGAAAAAGACAAATTTCTTATCACAGCAATTACTGCTGCATGTCCATCAGTAAAGTGACACATCAGCGAGCTGATGAGGCACTGTGTCTTTTCATGTGTAACTATTTTTAATGACTGT
Organism: Oxyruncus cristatus; assembly: GCA_013399855.1. NCBI lineage: Eukaryota > Metazoa > Chordata > Aves > Passeriformes > Cotingidae > Oxyruncus > Oxyruncus cristatus. Next base: position 667,952 of record VXAY01005478.1, read on the forward strand.
ATTGTGCTGCGTGTGTAATCCACTGGGGAGGTGATAAAAAGTAGAAGCTGAGGTCTTAGATTCCTTACACCTCTGTGCACACTACCGCTGCCGAGCTCAACAAAGGAGCATTTTTGTAGCAAGAGCAGATGCACATGAAACAAAGGTAGCCTTTCCTCTTTGCAGGGGAACACTGTGGACAGATTGTGTGTGGGAAAAATGGGGAGCCATCAGCATTGCATCTCTCTTTCTTATGTGGAAAGAATAAATTAGAATACAGATCCTAATTAATAGCTCTGAATTCCTTCTTTTTGTGCTTCTCTCTTTCTGCATGTGTGTGCAGCCACAATAACCCTTACTGTATGCTAGCATGGATTTCTCTGTGTGTATAATAAAGGAAATACTAACTTTCATTGTCTGCATTAATGGCTGTTCTAAACTTTCTCCTTCCCCAAAGGCATACGGCTTTTATTTAGTTGACCTGCATATTTCAGCTTTGCTGTGTGCAGAGACGCACACAGTCACAAGAAAGCAAACCTTTTAAAAAATATATACCAGCAAGTCAGTCAGTCTGTGATTGCTACTCCCCTGACTCCAATCTAGAGGTTTATTAACTAAGATTGCTAATTGACACTGAGCTTGCCAGGGTCAGTAGCTGTAACATTTATTGATGGCTATGCATATTTATATGTTGTCTTAAATGGGAATTGTGCTGAAAGAGACTAACATAAGGCTGTCTGCTATTAGATATGCAAATGCACCCAAATGTGGAGTGCTACAACTAAGGTTGTCGTTGGGTTTCTGCTACAAACCCTATTTTCATCATTTGATAAATTTATGGGACTCCCTGCTTTCTGAGCAAAATCTTCTGTGCCTTTTATCAGCCATTGCTTTAGGTATTTGGATATGGAAGGCAAAAAAAAAATTAGTCTATTTTTTTTTATTTTATAAAACTTTCTGTCTGTTTCTTGCACCTATGCCTATACCTGGGAAAGGATGCATTCTAATGGCTAGTCTTTCAATGGAGCCTGTGTGTATGCTTGACCACATTTGGAGAAAATTTAAAAAAAAGGATATGAGTTGCTATGTTGAAAACTCAGTTCCTAACAGGCCATAGTTTCACTACCAAAATCTGAGCAGAGAGCACCGATAAAACTATCTTTTACCTTAGCCATAGCATAGATAATGATATTTGGCTTGCAAGCCAACACGTGGTTGAGGTGAGAAGGGCACACTCACACTGTTTCAAGCTCCCCGTGGACCAGTTACATTCAGGTCTAAGTCTCATTCATGTTTCTCTGATGGATAAATGTGTCCTGAGCATCTTTGAACAAATTCTGGATGGTGCAGTGTTGTAGGCAATCATCTTCCCTCACTTGGGTACTGCTTCAGAGGTTAGGGGATCTAATAATTTGCATTTTTAGACTGATTAATTCTAATGGTGTAGTTTTAATGTTTCATTTACATATGCACAGTTATTTGTGATGCAGATTCACCCCAAGTGAGAGTGTGAAATGGCAGAGTGATGACAGGTTTCATGAAAATAAATCTTGGATACATTGACAGCCACTGAAGCATTAACATTTCAACAATATTAATTAGCTATGTATACAGAGAGAATTTAATTAAAAACCACTGGAGTCTTCTTTTAAGGATGATTATCAAAATACTCATGCCAGGTGAAAAAGTTACAGTCCTAATTTTGTTTCTTTTCGCATACCTTTCTCTATTGTCTCGAGTTATATTAATTAGGATGCTGAATGGCTACTGTACATAGAGTAATATGCTGTAAGAGGAAGGTAGGTGAGCATAACGCTGACATAAGCGTATTCGTCTCTCCCTTTCACACCAAATTTTCAGTTTTAAAGTTGCAAATATATGAACCACACCAGACAAGGTCTAAGATATCACTTTTGATGGTGCGACGTAGTTTAGACCCTTGGCAAGCACAGGCATAAGGGCTTAAACCCCATCACTCTTTACTTCATCTGCATAATAAAAGTAGCAAGTTGCATTTCCCTAGATGTATTTTGCTATTGCTTTGAAGCACTCTAGAGATTTAGAGCAAAAGTGTCTTCAGAGACCAGGATTTTGGCTGTGATGAATTCCACCCCTCCATACTGCGCCATGCATCTCTCCGTGGCGGATTCAGTATCTTCCTTCTTCAGTTAGAAAGGATCTTGCACACAAAAAGATCTCCTCTGTCCAAGTCCCCAGGCTCTCTGTGTCTTTCTGTGCTTTCCTCTTTATCTCTCACACACCACAGGTACTTTGGCTCAGCCTTAGTAGATGATCTCTTTGCTCTCTGTATCCATTCTCCAGCCCCAAACCCCAAACAAATCGGGCCAAACTGGTTTCACCCAGGTGCAATCGATCTGTTTTGCCAAGATGCACCCAGATGAATGCATAAACCTCTAAGATTTACGTAGCCTCTTTGCCATGATTCAGAAGCCAAGTGCATGGCAGCTGAGCAGAGAAGTGTGGATACCTCACAGCCCTGAGGCATCCACTGCTACAGTAGTTTTATAGGGCAGTTGGCAGAAGTACATTAACTGATCCTTCAAACCACCACATGTGTCAATTATCTCAGACAGAAGGGGGCTTTGTGGTCTTACCTCAGTAAACAGAACCAGAGCTGTCCTTCTAGAGGTCAGAACAAATAAAAAAGCATTCTTCTTCCACTGAGTCCTCCCAGATTTTCTTATATCCTTTCTATAAAGAAGGAAAACCAGAATATTTGGGACACTGTTCTGGTTTTTTGCCCTGGATATATGTAGGATTTCAAAAATACAGGAGAATTTGGAAATGTCACTGCATGGTAGAACATGGCATTTCTGAATATTTTTACCTTCAGGTCTAGTTTCTCTGAGATTAGCACTGTTCTTGTCAATAAGATGAAGCAATCCTTTTCTGGAAAAATAAACCTCCACTGGAGCTTAATGTCTGCAGACACTTAACTTATACATTACTTATACAGAGTAGGGCCAGAGATAATAATCAGGTTTATTAATCTACTATTTTTCTCCTTTATCATTTTCTGTTATCTGTTTAAATGCTCTTATTAGAAATATGAATTTTAATGCTTAAGTAGTATCAAGTATTTGACCTTTCTCTTTGAGCAAGCTTTTGCTTATTCTGCAAGAGAAAGAAGGAAGAGAGCAGTTTAAAAAGGCTTTAAAATAGAAAATAAGAACAAGCCTTTCTGCTTGAACAGTGCTCTTCCTTGCTGTGGTAGATTTAAGAGTCATGCTCCATGTTATTTCAATAGGCTCCTTTTCTAATTGAAATGTGTGCAGGAAGGTGGTAAGACCATGTATCCTCCAGTCATTTCAATGTCAACCTGAGATAATCAATCGTGTGGGGTAAACTTTCAATGTATTAACACTCAGTTCTTCTGTGGTATTTGTAGTTACTGCCATTGGTGCTCACTCTACCACTAAACTGGAGCAGATCTTTATTGGCTGCCAAACACAATAAACTACACAGAAATCACAAGTGGGGTATTTCTTCTCCACTACTATAACAGGGATTACTTTAGCCAGATGCAGGAGGAATCTTAACACACAAGAAACATTTTCTGTTTGGGTTTTTTTATTATTTATATTTTGTTAAGGAGAACAGTCTTAAACAGCACACTATCCACTTTCCAAGTCATGATAGGCTGACTGTGCAATCCAGGCAGGAGCCAGGTATGCTTTGGTTATCTGCACATGTTGATGCAGTCTGTCTGCTTGGAAAATTGCTCTAAAGTACTTAAAAAGAGACATTGGAATGTTATACCATAGGCAAAATAAGTCAGCCATTTCCAAGAAAACTGAGTCCTTGGAAAAATCTGTGATTTTGAAGAATAATTTAAGGTAACTTTAAAAAAATCTATTAAAAATTAAACTTTTTTTAAAATAGCCTTTAAGATTTGGTATCTAAAGGCCTGATTGTGATATTTAGGAAGAGGTCTCTTTACTTGTTGCCTATTTTTATTGGGAGTTTTTTTGTTATTATTATTACTATTTTTTTTTTCAAACATCAAACCTGGTTTTTGCTGCAGAGCTTCTAAGAGATCTATGAATATCTACTCTCAAAACTTTCAGAAACAACAATGAATACCTCTGTAATTGGAATTCTAATATTCTAACCTTGATGTGGACTCTGCTAAAGCAACCTGGGCTCATTAACAGGGTTGTTTTGGGAGACCAATGGCATAACATAAGTGTCTTGATTTCTTGAAGGCAGGGCACCAAATTCTTTTGATAGGCTTACTTTAGGATTGCTCTTCCATAGCAGCAGCAAGAGAAAAAGGCTTCTGCTTTCTTCTCACCTTAAAGATTTAGAAGAGAAGGAGTGCAGACACGTCTGCCTAAGCATCCCTGTCCCATTTACAAGCTAAGCATAAACCCCAGATCATGGGGCACAGGGTTACCCAACAATTTGTTCCATACAGTAGTCTTACCTCCTCTTTTTAATGATCCACAAAAAGATGTTGGTATGAACAACACAGTAATAAGCACACAGGACTGCTTTGGGTGCCCATGATGTGCATCTACACCAGCTAACTTCCACACTGGGGTTCAGGTGGTTTATGACCATATGAAACTTTCCCATACACACACCTCTCATCAATACTACAGGAAAATGGTAATTTCTTCTTTTCCCAAAGTCAATCAAAAACAGATAAAAATAGGTTTATCCCTTCTCCCCTTGCATGGCCTCATGGACTGGTTTGAAAAAATGCATAGGTCTTTGAAGAGTGGTTTGCTGTTGCTGCAATGAGATGATAGGTAATGAGTGTGGCAAGAGTGGCTGAGTTACAGGAAAACAGTCACCTCTTGCCAGAAAGAAAAGCATAGTTTGAACTGCTAGTTCATAATGGTAAATAAATCTTTGCAATTGAGCCCTTGGAATATCAACATAAATTGTTTCCAAATGCTCTAGACCTGCATGGCTCATGTCACTAAAGTTGCCAGACACAAATCTTCCTTCCTAAGGGGAAGGGAAATAAACAGATAGAAAGGTCTCCACGTGAACAGTTCTTCTGGAAAAATAGTCAAGTGGGAGAAATGTGTGTACATCTTGGAGGACCTTTAATTTCCTGTGCAGGTGGTAACAGACCGTTCTGTTCCAGGAGAACATGTAGAGCTCTGGTACTATTGACCTAATTGAGGCCATCAGTAAGTCCCCCTTTGGCATCTACAGGGGCTTAATTCTGAATTCTGTGTCTCCAGATACTGTTACAACAAAAGATCAAAAACTTCACTGAGTAAACTAAACAACTCCTACACGCTTTACACAGTTTGCCTTGGCTTCTTTCTCTCTCTTGTGCGTGTGCATCTGCACTTCCCAGTGTTCGATACCCCATAAGACAGGTTGAAATAAGAGATGCACAGAACATCACTTTTTAGGCTTGCAGCCCCTAGCTAAAAAAGCAAACAAGGTCTGCTTTTTCAGTAGTCAGTAGTGTCATGGGATCGGGGAATGCTGGATGATTTCTTAATGACATGATGAGCCATAATTTTTATGAGGTAATATGATAACTTTAGCAATTACTGCTGGTAAAATGAGACTGAGCCAACAGGGGAAGAAGAGGAAAGAAACATAGATTTTAAGTCAGTCTACTAATTTTTTGGTAATTTTCCTGCCAATTCTTACTCTTCCTGGAAGACACAGTGTGGGTAGTGCTAACATTTGGCATAAGCTGTAACTTTTCTTCTGAGCATGCAACAGAAAGCTCTTTTCGTCTTGAAGATTTTTGTGTTATGTCTGATGCTGTATGAGGGAGACTGCATGGCAGAAAAAAATCAATTTCGACTTCATGATAATGTTTAGAGCAATCTGAAAAAGCGTAAGTATAGAATGATTACTGCAATAAAATCTGAAGACCTTGTTGTACCACAAAGTGGTGTAATAACAATGAGCCTCTGGCCCACAAAGCTTTACAGTCACCAAGTGTCAAACACAAAAGGAAAAAAATAGATCAATGACAAGGAGGTTGAATTGCAATTTGTGTCCATTCTGAACTGTGTAAGTCTTCTGTTTCATTTTTTGTTTGTTTGTTTGTTTGTTTTTCATAAAGCCCAAAAAAGTGCATAAAGACTGCACTAAGTATGAGGGGTTTTTATATAACAGGAATCAATGCACTGGCAATGTAAAGGACCACGTGTACAAAGTGACAGGCAACACCATTGCTCAATATGATTTCACATTTCTTCATTGTAAGACAACAGTGAAATAGTTTGTTTGAAATTATTGCTAATATTTAGTAAATAGGCCCCATGATTACTTTACATTTAATTCTCTCTGGAGCAGAAAAATACACACAACAGACCCTGAGACCCAGTCCAAGGCCAGGACTTAAACAGCCTGGAATTTGGGATGCTTAACCCTGAACTCCAGCTTTCTGAATGAAACCACATGAATGTGAATTCCTAACTTTAAGAGATATTGGATCCAAAATTGGTCCCGGACCCAATACATTTTCGTGTAACTAAAACCAACATGCAGATCTTGGAAACTTTCCTTTCTTGTCTTCCGATTTCCCAAATCTCTGGAGTTGTTCTTCATATCCCATCCAGAGCTGTCCCTGCAGTGTCTCCATAGAGCACAGTTCATCCCTAAATCTGTTTGGGACATAGAAATGAGGACTGCCTCTCCTCGCTTGGGGTGAGGGGGACAATCTACTGTGACAATCTTAGAGCACATTTAACAAAACTATATCCCTTCCAGGATAGTGATGTAAGTGCCCAGGTATTTTCTGAAATAGGTGCAGTGACTATTAAATAATTGTAAATTAATTATTATACTCTCATAGAAATTATTAAATAAATATATTACATAAAGCTTGCTTCTGCTCCCCTGAAAAGAACCCAGAAGACAACACAGCACTCAAGAAGGAACCTCCTGAGACCAAGAGACAGGAACATCCACCTCTAAAGGAATAGTCCTTCTTTCAGTCACAATGCACTTTAGCAGCTTTGGATGAAGTACAGAGATGGCATAAAACTGTAAGGGAATCACACTCCATGGTTTTTGCTTTTCCACGTCTTCACTGAAGAGAAATTTTTCACTCTTTGATATCACACATCTATTTCTCATTCAGGGCTAGAAAGAACTAATCCTGCAGAAAAGTGACAAATGCCAGTTCATAAATGGTTTCTGCTCACACTTTAACTTAGCAATAATGCACATTAAACGTACAGATTTCATTCAGAAAAAATTATCGAATAAAGTCTGATAAAAGGTACTAAATACAGAATATTTGAAAAAAGCTGTCACTCCCCTCAGAATCTGTCATACATTTACATGTGCAAATCAATGTACATTGGTCTGAATCCGTTCATTTTACTGAAATTACACCATGAAGGAAATTAGGTCCTCTCTAGTTCTTTCATGGGCAAGTCCAAGCATGTTATTTAGGTTAGGGGTGTAAACAGGCACAAAGCAGAGAAGAAAATAAATCCAACATCATCTTTTAAATGTTGTGGTAATGACTGCAAATCTACTTCAAGAGGAGACCAACTTGCTGGAAGCAGTTGTTAAGGAAATATCCCTCTCTACTGTCCCTGTTCTCTTGTCTTTGACTTCCACTGCTAGCTACTGCTGTTGGAGATGGGCTTTGAGTTGTCTCCACACCTCTTTCTACAGCCTATCTTCTTATTTTCAGTCTTTTTGTTATCAGTCCCCTATGATCCTCTCTAGTCCTTAAGGATGAAGAGCACCTAATGTACTCCCAGCTCCCCTTTGGGATAAGAAAGTTAATCAGTTCCTAGAGCACCTTTAAGGTCAAAGCAGTTGGACTGCTACTCATTCCAGGTTGTCAGTACCACAGATAACCAGCTGTCATGATTTTTCCTTTAAGCATATTTTGGGGTTTGGTAGTTTGTCTCTCTTTTTTCTTTGGTGGTTACTTGTAGTTCAAAAGACTTCCCAGCAGCTGAGCCGTCACTTACCTACTGCACACATAAAAAAACACTCACCCCTCAGTCTGGGCTGGTCAATTCAGCAGTTGATCAACCATTAAAAAAAAGTCAAACAAAAAAATCTTTCTACCCATCAAAACGAAATAAACTTTGCCCATTCAGACTGCCCTAAAACCTTAATCACATTCCAGCTATAGGGAATGGAAGATAATAATAAAAACTGAAATTCTGGAGGAGAACTCAGGATTTCAGAATGCCCTGTGGGTGGCTCCCACTACCAGAAGGACAGGACAAACTCCAGAATCCAGCAACCTGTGCCAAGAACACTAAGCAAGTAACAACTTTTTGTCTGAGAGCTGAAGTTAGCAAAAAGGCTGAAGCTGCTGTAAATGTCACTTGTGTGTGAAAGACAGAGGTAGCCACTTAAGCCATTAGTACTCAAAACATTTAAGGATTTATATATCAGATGTGTCTTAAAAAGGAGATGAGGCCTGGCAGGAGTGAAAATCATGAACTCCACATGGCATTCACTTTCCATTTGTGAAATTTTATTTTCCTAAGCAGGTACCAGTACCTATACCCTCTCCAGGTGTAACCTCCAAACAGATTTCAGATGCAACACATGCTGCAACCCTCAGGTTAAGAAAGAAGCTGATGACTCTAATGAAACCCAAAATCAATTGTCCCAGGCAATAATAAATATTCCTGTGGTTAAACAAAGTAATTTGTGTCATTGTTGCTTGTATGTGCATCCAGAAAATGATAGAGACATAAAACCTGAGGAGTAAACAGCAGTTGTTCCTAATTCAGATAAGCTGAAACATCCTATGCAGTTTCTTCTACTAGCTTTTCCCCTTCCATAATTATTGCTTGACATTTGCCTGAGCCAGGGCATCTAGCTCCCATTTGTGTGCCAGTGCAGGTGGATAACTCATTCAGTTACATCAGAGAAGAGGGAGATACACAATCACCAACCCTGCACCTCCTGCTATTAACGGTGCCCATAGTCCCATGTACGAGGAGAGATGAGAGGTGGTGCCTGCCTGCAGGGGAACAATTGCCAGACACTGGCTTACTGAGTACGCAGAGAAGGAAGGTGCAGAAGCACATAACAGTGGTACCTGAGAGTCTGTGCTTGACTAGAGTCTACTAGCAATGCAAACCTTTGTCTTGACTTATGCAGGAGACATTGTTTCTGAATATTAGCAGGCTCATCCTCTTAATGTACTTGGCTTTCTCCACCCCCTAGAGAAACAACTTCTTGCTCTGGAACTATTGGTCAAATCCCCTTCACAAATCCCATTAGAATTCTTCAGAATCAGGGTTTACTCCTCTCTCTTGTCTCTAACACTAGTTCTAGTGAAAGACAGATGGCTACATTAGATGGGCTATTGTCATTGTCCTGCACTGCAGAATTTATAGTCCAGTTTGTTCCTATTGTGTTCATTTATTTTGACCAAAAGTCAGATTAAAACTGAGGTACAAAATGGTAACCAAGAATTAATAAACCTTTCCTGGGGGATTGGGTCAAACGTAGCTCAGACTGACACGTATGTCAGAAACTGACACTGTCTGTTTCTGTCTTCCTGACAGGATAGCTGGACTCCAGATACCAACATGACTGAGCGCTTTGACTGCCACTACTGCAAAGAGTCCCTGTTTGGTAAGAAGTACATTCTGAAGGAGGACAGCCCCTATTGTGTGAAATGCTATGAAAACCTTTATTCCAACACCTGCGAGGAATGCAAAAAACCTATTGGCGCTGACTGCAAGGTATGCCAGATTTGTCACAGAAATCTTGATAGAGCAGCCGGGATACAGAGCTGAGACCTGGAAGGATCCAGCTTAACAGCTACATAGGGGTTCCTTTTGGTGGGAGAGTATATTTTCTGGACCCCTGTATCTGCTTTTTATCATTTCATTTGGCAAACTCTTCTTTACCAGGCATGGTAATAGAAATGCCTTCCTGTAAGGTATAGAATGATCTGATGTAAGAAGCTCATTAGGAGACTCTGTCCTCAGGGCCAGATGCAATCTGGAAGGGTGGCAGAAGCAAATTTGGCTTAACTTTGAGTCAGAGGGAGTGAAGCCACTGTTGGCTTTCCAGTGATCATAATTCTGTGGTCATCAAAGAGACAAGACATGCTCAAGACAAGGTGTCAACTTGGGGACCACAAAATCTAGCTAATGCTGACCCAAGTAATAAATCAGATAGAGTTAGAAAAATTAGCCTTTTAAGTACAGAATGATGATAAAGGAGTCTTACTAAAGGTTGGAAAGGGCAGAGAAGAGACTCTGCTTGCTTGAGCTGTGCGAGACTGCACCACATCAAACACCTGCCTGGTACAAATAAGGTGTAACCACCTGCATTTCTTTCAAGTTAACCAAAACAACCAGAGTTCATGCCAGTTTCTCCCTGACTGAATGAAGACAGATGAGCCATCCAGTGTTGGATTGCTACAGACAGACTCCATCCAACAGATGTCCTCCTTGCACAAAATTGACCTGTTCAAAGTTGGGCAGGAGTTTCACTGACAGAGGGAGATTGCAGTAGAACTACAATTTGTATTGCATGAGCACAGGATTCTTGACCAATACAGGGAGATCTCACATTTGATTTCTACCATTGTTTGTCCATACCTCTAATTCCTATTAGCGATACTATTACTCGATCAGTAGTTCAGAGATACGAAAATATATGCTTACTCAGACTGGGAAATATAAATGTTGCATATCTTCCAAATAGATCTACCCCACTCTGTTGGCAAATCAGTGGGAAAGTCCCTTGCAGAAACCTTAAAAAGATGAGAATGTTTCACTGTCAAGACAGCGAACTGGCAAGTCTGTAAGGGGGTATAAAATTGCCAGATTTCCTACAGCTCACAAATATTCAGATTAGAGAAGAGATACAGCTGGCCTGTCCTGACCTGAAAAAGCAAAATATGTCTGTCCTGTTCCAGAATGTGCTTTTGTTTTAAGGTCTCTTTCTAATCCCCTGAGAAGATATTTCCATGTGTTGATATTCAAGAATTTAAGAACTTGGACTGGCTTCAACAAATCTCGGTCAAAGTATTCAGGAATTAATCAGGCTGAACTTTTCAACCCAGATTTATGGATTTAGGGAGCGTGGGTGTTATCCGATATACTGCTTTTCTTTTAAGCAAGACGCACTCTAATAGCAGATAGGAAAAAAAAAAAAAGGGCCCCTTGGTCTACAATCTAAGAATATTTTATATATGTAAAGAACCAGAACTATATGTGGAAAACACAACTAAGAGATAGTAAATAAATATTTCTTAAAAAGCTATGAAGCATACCAGAAATGAACATGTTCTTTTTTTTTTCTGTGACTGCTGTTTGTGCCTGTCCATGCTTTATGCTGTAGCTTTTGAACCTGTTGACCAATTTTAACCAAATTCTGTCAGATGGATAAAAGCTGAAACTTAAATTGTTACAAGTTTTCTGAAAAAAACACAAACCAACATATGTCTGGGTAGAAAAAGAGTTCCTATGAATGTTCCCACTGAAAAGAAAACTAGAGTAGTTTTTCAACTACAGTAACAGACACTAGAGAACACATTTGAGAGAGCCCTTACAAGTGCCTCAGCCTCAAGATAAGTTTCAGACCAAGTGTGTCCACTGTATGACTGAGTGTCATTCAGCTATGAAACAAAAAAATCAGACTTCCGCTTCTCATTAAACTGTACGTATACATAGGTATACAAATACATAAGAAATACACACACAGACACATATGTATTTTTCTATATATCTTTTTAAACACTGCATTTACTTTTTCACCTCAACAAAGAAGATAAATTCTACTGTGTTTGAGAATGAAACCACATACATGAAGTTTACTTCATGCACAAGATGGACTCCACATTTGTTTATATGTTCTGACATCACCTGCAGTTATAAAATTTGGAAAAAAAAACCCTAGTGGAGTGACAGTGTTATCAGAAAAGGTCACATCTGGGCTTCTTCATCCAGCAGGGGTGCTCATGTTTACACCCACAATACAAACTTAAAAGTCCCACATAGCTCCCACCTCAGACCTTCTTTTGCAAGTCCCTTCTAGGCCACCATTGTTTTTTACACATAGAAAAGCACACTGAGAACCAGGTGCTCTTAATTTCCCTCATTTCAGCCCTCCCAATTAAAAGCAGCCCTTCTTTAGATGACAAGGTTAAACCAAAGTAAAACACCTGTTGACAAGAGGACAGCCAGCTCTCTGTCTCTGAACTACTGTAGTGTATCGGCGCTGATGCACAAAATCAATTCACCTGAGTTGAACTTAAGCCTGCTCAGACACTGGTAATACTCCAATTCTGACAGCGCTGGGATCTAAGAGGATGAAACTGATGCCATTGCGGTTAAGCTATGGCACAGAGAGCCCACAAGGTAACCAAACTGAAGAAAAGCTTTCCTTGAATTCAAATCAGGGGAGAATTTGTTTCACTATCTTTCTAGTTTTTATAGTAATTTATGGGTAGCTCTGAAAGTAACTGGGTAATAACTGATTTGTTCTTTATTTTAAAAGGACAAATTTTTTCCATCAAAAAATCCCAGATTGACAACATGTGTCTGAATGACACCTTTGGATTTAGGTCATTTCATTAACTGTAAATAATTCTAGCTGATGTTTATGAAACTTTCACAAACAGATTAAAAGGTTCACAGACTGTGTGGTAGAAGGGACTGGCAGGCAGTGGAAAAACACGATGCCATTTCTCTCACAGCTCTTATACATTATCCATATGTTAACATGTTTTAGTATAAATTTACGTTTTCTTAAAAAAAAAGAAAAAGGGGGCATTTTGTTGCCTACGTCCCTGGTGAACACTCACCACACCTACAGTTTCATGCTTCTTTCTTGAAATCAATCCATTATGTTCCCATGTGCTTAACTGCTCAAGCGTGACTTTTGGTTGTCTTTTTTAGTACTTTCCTTGCAGATCCTGTGGTATAGAAACCATTGCAAAAACAGGAAATACCTACAGTAATCCAGTGTTTAATGCAGTCCACAAGTTGCCCTTGGCAGGCGGGAAGGGGTGAACACTCTCTCCGCAAAATGCGAGAATTAAATTATAAGTGGATTGTGAGGTAAAGCTACTGTGTCAGCATGCAGGCCAAAAATGAGTCAGAAGGATCAGTCTTAAATAAACCAAACAGAAAATTAAAACCTCTAGTAATGCGGATAAGGAAAGGGATAAAATAATTATTTTTCTCATTTTTAATGTTTAAACACTGTCATGACTTGTAACGCTTTTTCAGTGCATTACTGAATCTCAGACTAGTTGTTGTAAAGTGGAATGGTAAAAGAGGCAGACACCCTTATACCTTCTCATACCCCTAAATGTCTGGGTACAGCACAGTATCTCTTGTTTTTATCTTTTCTCAACATGCTTTTGACAGGTATGTGCCAGTCTAACATACCTAAGTGTTTTGCTACAGGGTTTGTGTAGTGTACAATCTGCACATCATTTTGTTGGCATACCCCGTTTCCTCTGCTCTTCTGAAAAGTGCATTGTGGCAGGCAAAAAAGCCTAACGTAGTCTTTGTCCATGAACAACACATGCAGTTCCTCCTCTGGTAGTAAGCTCTCTAATCTCCTTCTTCCTGTTGGGTCCCTGCTGAAAGCCAGTTCAGGAGAAATGGTAATGCATAAAGGCTTCAGTTTACTTAGAATTAAAAAGCCAAAGTAGAAGACAACATATGAGGAGCGTTAAGCGTAACCTGGTGACCTGGTAACTCTAGTCTTGGGGGTCTTCTAGGTTTTGGATTTTTTTAAAAACAATTTTCTAGTTTAAAAAAGTCACATACAGTCCCACCCTAGAGGCTAAATAAACCACGGTGGAACAAAACTGTACAGAACTATGGAAAAGCTGTTGAAACATCATCTTGCCAATATTAACAGTTATTTTGTCGAAGTTTTCTTTTGAGTGACATAAGGAAAATAAGAGAAAATAAAATTACTTTAAAAGCACATAATGGCTTTTCAAAACCATGAGTTTCAAACCTGTTTTGCATGGCATGACTCTAAAAAGTTTTGGATACCAATAGGATCTTGCATCAAGTTTTGCTTACAGTCATCTGAGAGCCTACAAAAGACCTCCACTTGGTTGATGCTCTGATGTCTGCTTGAGAAACATTTATTGTTCATTTGGTTGTGCCAAGGAACCCTGAGCTGAAATGTTCAGCCGAGGCTGATACTGAGATCAGGCTGAGAAAAGAGCCCATTCAAATATGAGTAGTTTCAGGGAAATCCTAATTTAGTTATTTTTTTATCTTCAAATGAAACCATATGAGAGAAAGATTATTTTCTATATTCAGAAGAAATGTCACTGAAGGAAGTGTTAAAAATTCTCCCTCCAAATACTGCTATAGGATTTACCACAGCTCTGCAGAGATGGTATTGTTCTCTGCCCTTTCTCTCTTCAGTAGTAGCACACCCGGAACTGGTTCGGTGCTCTCTGCACTTCAGCTGCAAGATGCTTGTACAGGACAGAGCATGTCCACAAGTACCTGTGTGCATGCATCTCCCATTCCACTCCTCAAATGCCAGCCTATGGTAATTGTTCAGTCTCTGATCTGTGCTTTATCCAACAAGTCTCTTATATGTTCATGGGTGCTTTCTCTAACAAGAGCATGTGGCAGTCAGTTTTCATAGAGGCACAGATGATGGCAGAAAGAGTCACTCTCTATTGCTCTTCTAGGCAACACAGAAGGTTGCATTAAAATCTACACTTAAAATATGTAGCACCAGGAACTCATTTCCCTTGAGCTGCATAAAATAGCTGAGAGGTCATGCCTATCAATATTTGAAGGATTTACTCCAGTTCTGAGTCCACAATAGTAATTTTCTGTTTTGATTCTTCCTGGAAATCCATTCAATAAACAGGAATTAGTTGTATATCCCTTGTACCTTCTGCTGGAACAGATTTATTTGGGTTACAATCAGCTAGCACAAACTAGTATTCACATGCTTAGACTAAACCTGATGCTCTTTCAGCTTAACAGAGGACCGGCCTGACATTCAGACAAGCTTTAAGTCAGTTTTGCACGTGCAGCTTCTCTAGTGTAGAATCTTCTCCAGATCAATACATCCACAGCTTATGGAAAAGCCAAAAGTTTCAGCAATACAGACAACACACTGAAGTAGACCAAACCTCCTTTTCAGTGGCTTTATTACACTGACTTAAGAAGAATCATGATACATAAATGGTTTCATCAGTACCTTGGACTTCCTTCCCCTCAGATGTGACAGATTCAGAGAGAGAAGGCAATATCCAATTCATCATTCTAATATTCTGTTGTAGGTGACTGAAAGCCAGGCATTTTAGACTCACTTTACATTCAATGACAATACCTGTTATAATAATCCAAAGTATCTGAAGATTATGCAATCCAGCCTTTATCTTGGACACTTTGTGTTGTAGATGTTCTTCATCATTTTGCCATGATGAAATATCTGCTACTTTCACCTACCCAGCTACTATCTATACAATCTGCCATCATAACTGACTTAAGGATCAAGTCTTTCATCATTCACACCTAATCTTTTTCTTCATTATTCCTCTTCTAAAAGGCATGCACCTTCTCCAGGGTAAACTTTTATTTATAAAATAAGCAGACATCAGCACATGAATTGTGGAGATTAAAAAGTATCTTGCAGAAAACTGCAGAAAGAGGAGAAAGGCAGCAAGTGGGGAAAAAGAATGGAATACATCACTTTGCAAGAAAAAGAAAACCAGATCTGTTGTGATTCTACTTACTAGCAGGCAAATTTCACATTTTGGAAATCACTGTTCGCTGTATATTTTATCCTTTTCTGTTGAAAATATAATCTGAAAATAGATTTAGGCTATTCAACTTTATTTTAAGAGAAAAAAATGTAAATAAGTTCTGAAGAAAATTTTTCTCAATTTGCTATTAAAAAATATTGAAATTTTACAGTGAGAAATTTGTGCTGTTTCAAAAGGACCTAGCTGAAAAGAATAGATGAGCTGAATAAATAAGTGCCTGGAAGTTGGAGAGTGGGAGTCTTAGATATTCGGTCACAGAGTGTAGTCTCCGAGTTGCAAGACACATTGGTACCAACTGTTATTCACAGTGATTTAAGAAATTTAGGTTAGTAGTGCAGATGTCCAAACAAAAATGCTTAATTGCATGTGGTCAATTTTTGACTTAAATGACTATAATTTAACAAGTTACTACATATCAGCTAAGCTAGATGAAACTATTTCAGTGTTTCCTATTAGCTACTTATGAGAACAAGGCTCCTGAAGACACGGTATGTTGTCAAGTTAACCTAGATCCACGGTATCTTCTGTTTGCTCTGGGCTAAGATTGCTCATTTGGAGTTACCCGCGACTGTACTGACTGACATAGAGCAGCTTAGGCCAAATCAGGTACGAACACTTTGTGATGCTTTACACAACTGAAAAATTTGGTATTCTACAACTCATTCTTCTCCTTCAGTTAACCTTCAGATTAGATCAGTGCCTGCAATAAATACATAGTGGATCTTGAGCTAGAACCTGAGAAGTTATTTCTGCTCCATTCGTGACAGTACTAGCCACTCGCACTCCCAACCCAAACTGAAGCCTATATATTTTGGGGTAAACATCTTTACTTGTAAAGATCCAAGCTCCATTTTGTTAGAAATCCAAAGACACTGTTCAAGTGTTACATGATTAGGTCACTTTAATTTAAATTTTAAAAAGCACAATCCATTGCTTTAGGTCACAATTTTTAGAAGGACTGGGTTTCTTTTAAATCGTAAGAGGACCACTGTGGAGAGTATTTTAAACACTTACGTGCTCACTTAATTGCTTGGCCAGTATTCCAGATCACTGGGGACAGGTACAAGGTGATCTCGCATCTCTCAGTCCAATCTGCATCTGAAATATAGGTAAAACAAAACGTAAGAGTCAGTAAAAATTTGTTGTAGTGAAAAAAAAACCCGTAAGAGTTTAGACCTATTCTACCCTTGGTGTAAATTTGTTGAACTGAAAAAATACTAGAAAGCAATTGGGAAAAGGATTTCTGCTCAGGAGTGAATATATATAAAATTTCCTAGGAATCAGCAGTAGTTAAGGCAAATAGGGTAAGGTCTGTCGTACCTATGAGGTTAACAAGTTTTAATCTGACTCAAAAGTGGAGCTTTATTCTCAAAGGAAGCACATAAATGAAATTATTTGTTCCTCTGCCACATACAAAAAAAAAGTTACCTTGAACTGAAAAAGGGTCAGTAGTTGTCATGAGTTGTTCTTAGTTATCACAGCAAAATAAGTTCACCTTCATCAGAACATTTTGTTTTCTTGAACTGTGCAAATTAGTCCCAGCTCCTGGCTGCGGTTCAAATTTGGATGTATTTGCATTATCTGAGCTTCTAGTTGTGCAAACGGTTCATTCCACTTGCTTTGTTGTTTTGGAATTCTACAGGATCTGTCTTACAAGGACCGCCACTGGCATGAAACCTGCTTCCACTGCTTCCAGTGCAAGAATTCGTTGGTGGACAAACCTTTTGCTGCAAAAGAGGAACATCTACTTTGTACTGACTGCTACTCCAATGAATACTCTTCCAAATGTAATGAGTGCAAGAAGACTATTATGCCAGGTTAGGATGCTCACTTTTTGGACTAAGAAAAGATTAGGCTGAATATTAAGCCCGAATTCAGCAGCATTTTTGACAGTTGTTTTTCCTTGACTATTACTGCAAAGTCACGGTGAACTATATAAAACATAGTTGATTGTGCATTCTAAGCTATTTCCATGACCAGAATAGGTAATGTCCATAATGTTCTGCTCATGGCAGAACTGTTATTCACATAAAACAGATAACTCTTGAAAATTAGTATTTATTTTACTTAGCATTTTTATTAATGGGATTTATAATTTTTTACAGCAGTATTCTTTAAAAGGTTTTTGATGTCTGGAAAAATAATACTGATCTTACTATCCAGTCCCAACTTTGTACTCTGTCTTTGTTGACTTCCACTTCTTGAAAACTGGAAACAGCTTGCAAATTTAACAGCTTACTTAATTCAAAATTTAGCTTTTTATGTGATTACTCTAAATTTAGCTTCTCTTAAAAAAAAAATGAAAAATTCATCAAAGTGCCTCTGAGATCATTCCCAAGCACAAAGATAGGAAGAAACAAGAGAGAGCTATTTTCCTTTTCAACGTGAAACATGAGGTTATAGTAATAGATGGTTAAAACCTCATCTGCTCATGTCAACACTATAACGTTCTGTAATAATCTGAGGGCTTTAAAGTGGAAGGGCTATCAGTGCAGAAACAAAAAATTAAAAGGCAATTTGAAGGATCCTTGCACACACTCCATTATGATTACTAGTTACTTTGTCAGCTGGTTGTGACATTGGTCATCTTAGACATAAGGAGAAAACCACAATATTGTGCTCCTAAGGTGTAAAAATGAGGGCTTGATGACAAAGTAGGACTTATAACAAGAAATAACAATATTTAAAAGCAGTGTTATCGTGACATGCCTGTTAAATACTAAAGTAATTACAAGCTTTATCTGTCAATCTTTCTGCAAACTAAACTCACATTGACTTCGGTCCAGGCTCCCCCTGCCTTGAGTTTCAGTGACAACACAATCCCTGAGAAAAAAGAGCTGAAAATGTGAAAATAAAATTCTAGACTATAATAAATAAATAAATAAATAAATAAATAAATAAATAAATAAAATAAAAATAAATAAAAATTAAAAAAAATAAAAATAAAAAAAATCACGTCTCCTTTTCCCAGAATATCATTCCTTCAAGGACTGATTTATTGGCATGATACAGAAATTTAGCAGAACAGAGAGGGCATAATTTTTAGAAAGCGTCCGTTAATAAAACGGAACAGAAATATTCAAGCATGTAAGCATCAGACAGAAAGATAATTAACAGTTCACTTACTACTGCTGCAAGTAAATGCTTTAAAAAACCCCACCACCAAATAAATCTTGAAGTATGCCTCTGGGCAGAATTTAACGAGACCATAAAAGGAAAAGAAGAAAAACATGCAGCTAGTAAACAAAGATGAATTAATGCTTGAGAAGGGGAAAAATGGCAAAACTTCACCCTGAAAGTAATGGTGGGGCAGAGAGTCAGCATTAAAGGCATTAGTGTGGTTCTTCATCATTAGGCAACATGGTCGGCTTGTCGGTCTTCCAAGAATTTGACATCGTGTTTGTTGTTACAGGCTTCAAGAATAATGCAGAACTGTAGGAACAACATTTGTTTGTTTATCCTTCTGGCCAGTATCAAATATCCTGACTTGAAGTGGTAAATATTATACACTGTGCAAAGAAATTTGTCCATATAATAGGGCCCCTCCTACTTCCTGGAAGGGCTTGGAGTCCACTTGTCATACAGTGGACAGAGTCTGCAAAGCCCAGTATCTGAACCCTAAGCCTTGATTCTAGAGAATTTCCTAACTACCAAACCACTTTCCTATTTTTCATTAGAGGACTATTTAAAGATTTTTCTCCCTTTCACATTGCAACTATGTTTTCAATACAAATGAAGACAAAGAGAAAGCTTCTTTCCTACTGAAAGTCTCAAGAGACAGAAAAGGATTTAGATTAGGTGTTGCTGAGCTGGAAATGATTGGGAACTTATAGTAGACCCCAACAAGGACAGGAAAAAGACCCCAGAGCAGATATGGAATAGTCCTTTGTCTCAGGCAGTGACTATACTTCATTGGAATAGGGAAGGAAGATGGTTGCCAGGAATTGGATGCCCCATCCCTGGCAGTGTTCAAGGCCAGATTGGATGGGGCTTTAAACAACCTAGTTTAGTGAGAGGTGTCCCTGCCCGTGGCAGGGGGTTTGAAACCAGATGATCTTTAAGGTCCCTTCCAACCCAAACCATTCTGTGATTACATAATTAACTAGGTATTCTTACTGTTATCTCGAAAAGAAACAAAACAGACTTGAAATGAAAGAAGTCAGTCTTTAATGAGGAACGGCCTTACCTCCACTCAGCACTAACAGCAGCTTTTATTGGTGTCTCTCCAGTTCCCCTGAATCTCCCTTTGCAATAGAATTCATTATTAGCCTAATAATACCATAAAAAGGTGTTTTAAGACATCATTATTATCAATAAATGTTTCTCTTCCTCACAGAAGGAGAAGAACCTCTTGCTCTCCAAAAACTTTAAATGGTACCCAATACTACACAAAGCTAGCAGAAACATGAAATAGCCTACAGCTCATAGCTGCACTGCTTATTGACTGACAGCCAGATGCCAGGCAAACAAGTACAAATTGCATCCAGCTCATCCGGAAGAAGTTCAGTTGATGCTCTGGTCTCATTACAGGTACTCGGAAGATGGAATACAAAGGCAACAGCTGGCACGAGACCTGCTTTATCTGCTACCGGTGCCAACAACCTATTGGGACAAAGAGTTTCATCCCTAAGGACCATCAAAACTTTTGTGTACCCTGCTATGAAAAGCAGTTTGCCATGCAGTGTGTCCAGTGCAAGAAGGTAATGCTCTTACTTCACTTACTTGAAACCTCAGGGATTGAAGTCCATCCCATTCTGTGTCCAAAGAGGTAGAATATCTCATTTTTGTATGTGTTAAAAAGATTCAGAATCGACGGATTTTAAGAGATGTTTTCAGTTCCCATCCTGCATCAGGCACAGCACTTGCTACAAAGAGAATTCTCTTAGGGTTAAACATCTCTTTATATTGAAAGCATACAAAGAACATACTAAAAAAATCCAAACCAAAACAAAAAACCAGCAACAAACAAAGCAATAAACACAAAATAAAAATTAACCTCATTCCAATATAATCCATAATATATCACATACCTAAATATTTATCCTGGAAGGATAAAGATGGAAGGAA
The DNA here is from genome assembly GCA_013399855.1 of Oxyruncus cristatus. NCBI lineage: Eukaryota > Metazoa > Chordata > Aves > Passeriformes > Cotingidae > Oxyruncus > Oxyruncus cristatus. The sequence goes on from VXAY01005478.1 coordinate 688,716, forward strand.
GATGAGATAACAGAGATCATTATTTTTAATATTCTAATGACATTCAAGACAGAGAGATAAGTGCAGATCAGAGCAAGTGCTGCTCCTGAAATGAACACTAGTATGGTTTTTTAGGCTAAGGACATTTTATTTGTGAATTTCCTAAATTCTATACACACACACTGAAAATATTTTAGAATTCCTTCCTAAAGAGACTTGTCTCATCATTTTAGAACTAAAAAATCCCAGTTTCCTATAGATATATACATAGGTAAAGACCGGGATGCCATTGGCTTTCTTGGCAATCCGGGCACACTGCTGGCTCATGTTCAGCTTCCTTTTGATGAGAATCCCCAGGTCCCTCTCTGCCTGATTGCTCTCCAACTACTCTGTCCCCTGCAGGGCTGCAGGGCCAAAGTGCAGGACCTGGCACTTGGTCTTGTCAACATCATACCATTGGATTCAGCCCATTTATCCAGCCTGTCCAGGTCCCTCTGCAGAGCCCTCCTACCCTCCAGCAGGCTGACACTCCACCCCAGCTTGGTGTCATCTGCAAATTTGCTGATGGTAGACTCAATCCCCTCATCCAGACCATCAGTGAAGATATTAAACAGGACGGGGCCCAACACTGATCCCTGGGGGACACCACTAGTGACCGGCCGCCAACTGGATGCAGCCCCGTTCACCACCACTCTCTGGGCCCGGCCCTCCAGCCAGTTCCTAACCCAGCACAGAGTGCCCCTGTCTGAGCCGTGAGCTGCAGCTTTTCCAGGAGAATGCTGTGGGAGATGGTGTAAAAGGCTTTCCTGAAACCCAGGGAGACTACATCCACAGCCTTCCCCTCATCCACCAGGTGGGTCACCTGGTCATAAAAGGAGATCAGATTGGTCAGGCAGGACCTGTCCCTCATAAACCCATGTTTGCTGGGTCTGATCCTGTCCATCTTGTAGATGCCATGTGATTACACATAACCTCGCCAGGCACTTAGGTCAGGCTGACAGGCATGTAATTTCCCAGGTCTTCCTTTTGTCCCTTCTTATGGATGGATGACACATTAGCCAGCTTCCAATCATCTGGGACCTCCCCAGTGAGCCAGAACTGTTGGTAAATGATGGAGAGTGCCTTGGAGAGCTTTTCTACCAGCTCCCTCATCACTTTAGGATTGATCCCATCTGGTCCCATAGACTTGTGAGGATCCAAGCGGCTCAGCAGGTCACTAACTTCTCCCTTCTGGATAACAGGGGGGCTCTTCTGCTCCCCGTCGCTGCCTACCAGCCCAGGAAGCCAGTCTTCCTGTGGACAGCCTGTCTTATTGAAAACTGAGGCAAAGAAGATGTTAAGTACCTCAGCCTTATCCTCATCTTTGGTAACTATGTTCCCCTCCATGTCCAACAAAGAATGGAGGTTTTCCTTGGGCCTCCTTTTGCTATTGAAGTATTTATAAAAATACTTTTCATTGTCCTTAACATAGTGGTCAGATTAAGTTCAAATTGTGCTTTTGCCTCTATAATTTTCTTTCTGCATGACCTAACTACATTCCTAAACACTTCCTGAGTAGCCAGCCCTTTTTTCCAAAGGCAATAGACTCTCTTTTTTTCCCTAATTTCCTGTAAAATCTCCCTGTTCAGCCAGGTCGGTCACCTTCCCCACCAGCTCACCTTTCAGCACACAGGGACAGCCAGCTCCTGCGCATTCAAGATTTCTTTCCTGAAGTATGTCCACCCTTCCTGGCCCCCTTTGTTTTTAAGGGCTGTTTCCCAAAGTATTTTCCAAACTAGCCCCCTGAATAGGCCAAAGTCTGCCCTCTGGAAGTCCAGGGTAGAGGTTTTGTTGACGCCCTTCCTTATTTCACCAAGTATTGAAAACTATCATTTCGTGATCACTGTGCCCCAGATGGCCTCTGACTGCCACATCTCCCACTCGCCCTTCTCTGTTTGTAAACAGCAGGTCTAGTTGGGCCGCAGCCCTGGTAGGTTCATTTATCAGCTGCAACAGAAAATTATCCTCCAGGCACCCTTGGAACCTCTTAGACTGCCTCTTCTCTGCTGTGTGGAGTTCCCAGCAGACATCCGGCAGGTTAAAGTCACCCACAAGAACAAGGGCTGATGATTTTGAAACCTTTGCCAGCTGCTTGTAGAACAATTCATCACCCTCATCATCCTGGTTGGGTGGTCTGTAACAGACTCCCACCAGGATGTCAGCCTTGTTGGCCTTCCCCTGATTCTGACCCAAAAGCACTCAAACCTGTCATCACTGACCTCAAGTTCTGGAGAGTCAAAAGAGTCTCTAACATACAGAGCCCCCCCTCCACCCCTCCTACCTCACCTGTCCCTTCTGAAGAGCATGTAGCCATCCATGGCAGCACTCCAGCCATACCAGTCATCCCAGCATGTTTCTGTGATGGCGACTACGTCATAACTTTCCTATCGCACAATGGCTTCCAGCTCCTCTTGCTTGTTTCCCAAGCTACGTGCATTGGTGTACATGCACTGCAGTTGGGCTGCTGATATCACTCCTAAACCCCGGCTTTCCACCCTTAGGCTCTTCTCTGGAGAGCCTGGTTTCAACCCCTTCCCCTTCAAACCTAGTTTAAAGCCCTCTTGATCAGCCCTGACAACTTACATGCTAGGGTTCTTGTGCCCTTGCTAGATAGATGAAGCCCATCTGACTCTAGCAGGCTTGATACCATAGAATTTGCCCCATGATCAAGAAACCCAAACTTCTGCTGGTGGCACCAATCCTTTTGTCACCTATTGATAAAATGGGTTTTCCTATTCCTCATTCATTCCTGCTACTGCAGGAATTGAGGCGAACACCACCTGTGCTCCAGTCCCATCAACCAATCGACCCAGTGCCTTGAAATCCTTTTTAATTGCCCTGGTACCTCTTTTATTCATCACTGCCAACCTGTTCTACCAACTGTGGGCCAAATTAGCTCAGGGTGTCTCCTGCTAATATCCCTCAGCTCGGCCCCAGGAAGGCAGCAGACTTCCCTGTGGGATGGGTCTGGTCAGCATACAGGGCCCTCATTTCCTCTCAGAAGGGAGTCATCAAGTACAACTGCCCTTCTTTTTTTCTTAATAGCTGTGGTTGTGATCGTCTAATAGACAGATTGCAACCATAAGACTCTCCAGACAGACCTTTCTCTTGAGTGTCATCTGCCTGACTTTCTGGGTCCAGGGCCTCATACCTACTCTTTAAGGACATTGGGGAGGTGAAAGGGGTCAGAAGGGATTCTTTTACCTTTTAAATCAGGGATCTGTTTCCATTCCCCCCCCCCATCTACTTGGTCTGTTCCGTCTGCCCGATGACAGGAAGGGCAGGGCTTCTCTGAGTCCTGCTGAACTTCTTTTGGGTTTGAAAGGGTGTGACTCCATCAGTATATTTCCCTTTCACTTTCCCTAATACTCCTTAGCCTCTTTACTTCTTACTTAAGCTCTGTCACTAAACAGAGCTAATCATTCACTTGATTGCACTGCATGCAGGTGTCTTCAGCACTGTCCTCCAGTACTCATGCCAGGCTCAGACACTCCCTACAGCCAGTGACCTGGAGAGCTGCATCCTTCTTGGGGGGTTCTGTCTGGGTTAGAACACTCCTGCTGGCAGCAGCAGCAGTGGCTTTCGATCATTTGGAAACTATTGCTGGATCTAGTTGAGTAGGAGAGAGAAAGAAACAACAACCACCGAAAAAAACCACACACACCTACCACACAACCCACCAGCAAGAGCCGGGAGAGCAGCTATGCCCCTCCTGCTCACCCTGCCTGTGCAAACTGCTGTGAAAATTGTCATACCACGCCCTCACTGATGTGCTACGCCCCTGTTTGCTGGCTCCTGTCCACCTCACTCCCTAGAGATTCTTTAAATCACCTGCAAGGGGTCTGGCAGCACCCCTTGCTCGTCTGCTTGGCTCCCAAGAGTAGCCAAGCCCGGGTCTTTGCCAAAGTAACAAGGAAGTTGAAACACATAAGGTAGTCATTTCACCATGAAGAAAGAGAAGGTAAAGGAACAGTGATGAGGCAGATTCTAGCACATGCATAAGAGAAGCGACATAGAAAGAATTGCTTGAAAAACAAAGAGGACAACTGAGAGGCAGATTTTACAACATATGCAGAATAAAGTACTTTTACCATGGGTCTTGTTCGTATAAATTAGGAAGTTATAATAAATGACTTGTGTGATTTTCTCAAGATCAACTCCCACCCACAAAAACCTCATCACCTTTCCTCTCTACCAAATAAAACACAAACCTGCCACCCGTAAGAAAACACTTTCTGTTTTATTTTTCCCAAAACAGGCTATCACCTCAGGAGGTGTTACTTACCGGGAGCAGCCGTGGCATAAGGAGTGCTTCGTTTGTACTGGATGCAAGAAGCAGTTGTCTGGACAACGCTTTACCTCCAGGGATGAGTTTGCATACTGCTTGAGCTGCTTCTGCAACCTCTATTCCAAAAAGTGTGCTGGGTGCACAAACCCAATCAGTGGTAAGTCTCTCATAGCTGGTGCCTTTACATTTTGGGGGGGGTTTGTGTGTTGTGGTTTTTTTATTTGTTTGTTTGTGGGGTTTTTTTTCAGTGAACTGCTTCTAATAAAAAATAATTCAATAATTTATTCTGAATAACTTGAAAGACTGAAGACACTATATAATTCAAGATCTATGAAATTAAATACTTATGATGGCTTTCAAGTGCCTAACAAAAAGAAACAGAAGGGGTCCTTAAACTGAAGTTTCCTCCTTTTCTCCTGATTTTCATGGAACACAATGGGTGTGCATTAACAGACCTATGGGATATGTATATTCTGCACATTGTCCCACTTGTGTTCATTAGAGGGCTCACTGACCTCAGCAACAACAGTCCCTTCACCAGCGGGAAGTGTCTAACTGGCTTATCACTCATGCTGTATCAGAGCACATTTCTCCCCTGACTTCTCAGGACATCAACTGAGAAGCCACAAGGCTTTTAGATACCACTGTCCAGGGCACAAGTACTTAGAGGGGCAACTGCTTAGAACTTTACTATTAAATAGCATCAAAGTATAACCTCCTCTTTGAAGTAATTAGCCTTTAACAGTATGATTTATACAGTTAAAAACTGCAAATCTGAGTCACACCTGGAGCATTGATTACATAGTTCCTAGAAAAGCCGGTGTATAACCCCACAGGTACTGTTTTATGTTCGTGTGAAAGAGGCATTTCTCTCTTGAATATTGCAGTCCTTTCTATCATATAGATAGATACGGTTTGTTTCAAGATGTTGTTACTAAAGGCAAAACTAAACAGAAAACTCTCTCACCACATAAGAGATACGCCAACTAAATCTTTTCACTGACTTCCGATGCATCATATTAATCCTAATGCATCATATTCAAATTGTTCGACATTTCTGAGGTTAAGCAAAAGACAATTACCACCAAGACATATTTGACTCCTTTTTTTTCTTATACAATTTCAATATCCCTCATGATAATTTCCATAGCCTCAAACTTTGGAACCCTTCCCGTTCTTTACTAACCTGCTTCTTTTCTTGAGGCACTCTTACTTTGTAGCTATGAATCAAGTCATGACACACCCTGACAGACTTCTTTTTTAATGGTCTAAATGCACTTCTACAAAACAAAGAAATAACTTAGTCAGATGCCATAAAACATTCTGTAAAAAACTATGCACATTCTGTTCAAGGGCAGGTGCTTTGCTTTTCCTCAGCTGTATGTTCCAGTGCCATCCCTCAAAAGTTCATTTCTACTGTTATCACCAGTTATAACAGCCTCGCTCACTAACTTAGCTGAAAGCAACAGAAGTATTTGGGGATAAAAATATTAGTCACTACTGAATAAGGATGGCAAAACCAGCATAGTAACAAATGGATTTTTCACAATGGCATTTTTTCACTACTCTACGTCGGATCTCCATGCCAGTAAGGGGAGTCTGCATCACTTGATGGCTGATGTGCTATTCTTTGCTTCTAACAGAAGGCTTTGGTTTTCAAACAGGACTCGGAGGAACCAAGTACATCTCCTTTGAAGAACGGCAGTGGCATAACGATTGCTTTAACTGTAAGAAGTGCTCTCTTTCACTGGTGGGTCGAGGCTTCCTCACAGAAAGGGATGACATCCTTTGCCCTGAATGTGGGAAGGATATTTAAAGGTCAAACTAAGAGATGAGGGAGAAGGGAGGAAAGCCGTGCTTCCAATATATAGCCTGAAACACACGGATGTTCAGAACTAGCTTTGCCATTCTGTGTCTCGCTGTACTATTAACATTACTTAGCCTTTTTCATTATACTCTCCAAGTCTGGAAAGAAAACAACTGGAATATCTCCAGTAGCAGTGTTGGTGTTTAAGATTTCTACAGCTAACAAAAACTGATTCAAAACCCCAGATGTAAAACCATTTGGCTGTTTTTGACATACGTATTATTTTTCATGTTTGGTTTTTCCTTCCACTAAATATTCCAGTCACAAGCAAGTGATACAGGTCAAGGATTACAATGGCCACACACAATACATTCATAGGTGGATATTTAGGGTGTAACCTTCAGCCCACTGAAATCAATGGCAAATGCCATTCAGTTCCAGTAAAGTGATGGTCTTACCCCAGTGTTCTTGAGCTACGTGACTAGTGTGTGCTGTCAAATTTGTATAAAGACTGCAAAGGTAGAGTGTGTTTCACTGTACAGGGATTTGTGCCATGCCATAAAGAGATAATGGTAAAACAGTTGAATTGGGAGTGTGTCATCATAGGTACAGTTTATTGCATGACTAGCTGATCATTGTGTGAAGTCCAAGTTCTGATTGACAGTGTCAGTATTCCAGTTAGTTGACGTTACACTGCACATTGTATTTTTCAAAATAAAATAATTTAAAACAAGGCTGTTATTGTGGTTTAATTGTATTTACGTATTATTTACAAGTAAAATGTTCTCACAGTCAGAAGAAACACAATACATACAACCCTTTTTGCACCCAGGCATTAGGGGTGTGACATTTAGATAGTCCTCAGAAGGGCCCTGCTGATACAACATAGTCCTCTACTAACTGAAGTCAGTGGGAAAATTATCAGCAAAACTGAGTGTGTGAAAATACTGAACTGAATGCAGCTGATAAAAATGTGTTCATAGGCTCTAAACTCCAAACCAAAGTATTTTTCTTCTCATCAAGCAAGGAGGTCAAGGCAACTCAAAAGACATTTATCTTTGCAAAAGTCAGCAGTTTAACGTCTATACTAGGGCATGCTTTAATTGTGTTCTGCATTGGGATACATAACACCCTTTGTTGTAGCATAATTTCTGCTACACGTTTGCCACAGAGGCAATTGTTGACAACAGGGTGCTGGCAGGACAATAAAATCAAAAGGAAACAATCCAAAGGAAGATAACTCTTGTCCCAAAGCAAACTGCAAGAAATATGGCCATGTTATGCAGCGTACAATCACAGTACATCTTCCAGATGGAATCCATCTGTGTCCAGCAAAAGGATGAAAGAAATATGCCACACCTCCAACAGGAATCTTCAGATGTGGAAAGAAGATTTAGGAATATACTTACTCTGTGTATAACTGGGTAGGGAAAGTTTGCTCCTAGTTTCTGCCACCACTCTTGAATTTGTTTCTTTTTGTACCAAGTTTGAAGTGCTCACAGATCATTCCCCTCATTAATTCAACAAGCTGAATATATGCATCAGATCAGATTTAGTTTATTGAACACCATTTGAAGAACTTTGCTGGCTGACACTTTTGAAGTGCACACTGTGCTAACCAGAACCCACTGAATTCTATCCTTTGGTGATTTCATTTTATGACGAAAGCTGTAGTAAATAGCCCTCTTATATCCACACCTCCCAAAGGAAGGCAAACACCTCACTTAGTCTCCTCTGGGATCTGGCAATCCCACAGCATACTGCAGGTCTACCCTAGTGCTTTGCTGAGAGAAGGATTACTATTAGCTAAAGGGGAAATGCTCCTGTACGCAGTACTGGGGAGGTCGCACCTCAACTACTGTGTTCAGTTTTGGGCTCTCACTATCAGAAGGACATTGAGGTGCTAGAGAGTATCCAGAGAGGGGCAATGGAGCTGGTGAAGGGGCTGGAGCTGGGGGTTGCTTAGCCTGAAGAAAAGAAGGCTGAGGTGAGGTCTTATTGCTCTCAACAACTACCTAAAAGGAGACTGAAGCAAGATGGGCATCAGCCTCTTCTCTGGGGCAGCTAATGATAGGACAAGGGGAAACAGCCTCAAGTTGTGACAAGGGAGGTTCAGGTTGGATACTAGGAAAATTTTCTACACTGGAAGTCATCAAGCACTGGAACAGGTTTCCCAGGGAAGTGGTGGAATTACCCACCACCCCGGAAGTGTTCAAAAAATAAGCAGATAAGGCACTTCATGATAGAGTTTATGTGTGGTGGTATCCAGGGAAGGGTTGGACTTGATGATCTTGGAGGTCTTTTCTAACCTTTATGATTCTATGAAGACAGTAAGAGCAGCATGGCTTGCACTTTGCCTCCCAAGTATTCCAACAGAGGGCAAAATGGTCCTAGCTTAGGGGAAAGGCAGGTGAAACATGACAAGGCTGGACAGCATACCGGCCTAAAACCGAGACTGTTACCATGCAATAGCAGCATCATGCTATCATTCCAGTACAGCTCTGAATATCCCTCCTTAACACATACCAACACACACGTGCTCCTAGAAATTGGAACTACACAAAATACATCCTACACGCTAGATCACTGACAACAAGCCAAGCACAAAACAGAATTCCTATCAGGCTGTTACACTAGCGCAAGAACCAGCACTTCACATGATACCACGTGCCGCTAAACCTGCTAAGTAGCTACTAAAATGAACAAGCTTAATTACATCATAATTACGTCATAAAAACAAGTCAGCACTGCTTTGTTTGCTTTTAATTTAATTTATTTAAATAGGATAAGGCTACTTAAAAGACAAGTCTTTACATACAAAATGTACATTACATTAAAGTTTGCTGTACTCAAGTACAAAAACTGCACAAGTGTTTAGTAAAAGGGAAACAGCACACTATTTCAAAACACACATTCTTACCGTGTTACACCATTTGAGAAGTGCCTTTTATACCGTAACAGTGAATGGAGAACTTCTGTAAAGTAATGAACTAAACTACAGGGTTTGGTTTCAATATAAACCAGTGTTAAAAATGTAAACAAGCTTTCTGATCACTACTGACAGCTGCTTTTAGTGGGTTATCTAAGAGGATTCAGAAGTTGATTTTTTTTTTTGTTTTACTAAGTCTGGGAGCATTGTTATTATTATTTACCATCCATATCTAAAACTGATCTAAATTGGCTTCACCCTGAGCCATTGAGTTTTTAATAAAAATTTTCTATCAACTTAATTGGATTTCTGCCCTGTAAGGCACTACCAATAATTCAGATGAAAATCAAGTTTCACAGAAAACCAAAATCCATCTTAAATTATCAAAGGAAGGGAAAACAGGTTTGTGTATTTTTTTCTAGAGTGCAATTACATGTGTTAATGCTCTCAAGGTACTTCTCTGTCTTCCTCTCCACGCCCCTCTCCAACTTCATAAGCTGAGTTTGCATTCCACTGTTTTTTCCCATATTTTATAAGCATTATTGTAACCAGGAAAGCAACGAAATTTGCTACATTGGCACAGTTTTACACTTATGCATGTATAAAATATGCCTATGTACTTAAAAGAACATGGCACTAATCCATTCACTACTTCCTCTCAAAGTTTCATATCAAACAGTCTAATAACATATTTCCATCTGTGCATTTCTTATTTCATATATCAAGAGAAACTTCAATTTGAAGTAACGCTGTTAAAATAGTTCATCTCTTATTACCAGCCTGACCTGCACTGCAAATTTTACACTCCTGTTCTGTGCAACAAAAAGGAAAAAAATTTCTTGTAGACCATCTTATCAGCAGAATGGTCAGTGTTGTCATCCAAATTAATTACCATTTTAAAGCCAAGAAGGCTCTTGGGATCACTTTAAGTCTCAACAGCTGTTTCAACTATTTAACCAGACGTGGAACAAAACTGAAACTTAGTGAAACAATGGGTGAATCATAGTGACATGGAGGAGATGAACTATAATAACCTTGAAAACTAAAAGTGGCGGATTTAGTATAGTGTAATATCACTACCTGTTAAAGAAGTAATTAACTACTTGGTGTACTAGAGTAGACACTCTTAAGGTTACTGGTGATAGTGACTCCAGATTTAGGACAGGGAACTGTTAAACTTGTTAAAGCTTCACAGCAATCTGAATCTCTGCAAGGTTTAAAAACAATTTTATTTTAAATGTTTAAATATACCTATCTATTTGAAAATATGGAAGTAATATTGATGTTTCAAGTACCATTAGCTACTTCATGGCCATGTAACATGCTGGATTTTCTTCTTTGCTTCAGTAGGCTTTAGGTCATTCTGAAATACAAAGAAATATGTAAGTATTCTTAAACATACTGCGCAAATAGAAGTCAGTCATTAATCTGACATATTCAAATCTGGTACTACTGCTGTACTCAGCTATAGGCTACTACAATAGCTTTCTATTGCCATCTCGTGGAGAAAGTTAAATATCACAGAACTTCTCTACAGAAGGTAAAAATAGAGTCAATGAATTTAACTACCTGCAAATCATATCTGTATTTTTTTTTTTACTAACCTAAAATCAAACATGCAAAAATGTCTTTCAATTATGCAGGTTAGAAACAGGTACATGTTGGAGTTTCAAGACACACTTCTAAAGTTATTTCAGATCGTGTTCTTAAAATACTTCCTGAAATGGGATTGCATAAGGAAAAAAAACCCAAACATACAATTAGGAAGCCAATTTACTTTTGTCAAATAGTGAAAGCATTAGAAAAACAGAAAGAACATTTGGTCTTCCCTTGTAATGATCTGGATAAAAAAAGACTCACCAAAGCCTCAGATGAACTTATCTTTCAAGTCCCCCCACCCCACCCCAAGGAACTTGTAAAAATCAAGAAAATCTGAAGCAAAACAATGGGAGATGAAGTGGTGAAATAATTACCTTTCACCATCTAAAATAACAAAACAAATCTGAAAAACTGAGCTTAAAGAGTTCACACGAGCAGAGTAAAGACAGGTATATGAGTTTTCAAGAACATTCTGCAACTCACTGCAACTCTTGTCTTTAAGAGTTTCACTGTTAGTTTATTTACAGCAATCCTGTGGACTGCAAGCACAGAAAGGTTTAAGAGAATCAGACCCAAAGATAAGAGGGATAGTTCTGTGCTATTCAGCACGAGAACTTCAGTTTTTCTTGAAAGTCAAAGAAGAGTCACTTGCTTGAAGAGCAAATTGTCACTACTGTCATTATACTACAAATAGATCGGGCTTTACACTCTACAGCCATCTGCCAAGTACACTGATTCTTCCTAACTGCATCACTTACTATTCAACACCACATTCTTTAATTTCAGACAGTAAAGTACCATCCATAGAACACACCTGCCTAACTTCAAACATGTCTGACCCACATTAACCAAGGCATGACTGAACTTGCAGGTATTAACTGGAACAACCTACACTGCGGCTAACGCAGAAAGTCAAATGTCAGAGGTCATAGCTTCTGAGTGTCCGTTATATAGTAGCACTTAAAAACGCTGTCATTGTGTCTACAAAACATTTAAATGAAATATAAAGAAGCTGTGAGGTATATACTAAGTTTCAAAAGCTCTGTAGGTTCAGATCCGACTAATACTTGGAAGAGTTCTAAATATTAAAAGAAGTTAGTAATACTGGTAGTAGGAAACACACCTCTCTGGCATAAATTTCATTCAGAGCCTCAGCCATGATTCTGTAAAAGTTGCTAAATCTGTCTTTTAGAACAGCCACATGTTTAGGTGCTCATGTTTAACACAGGTCTGATGGAACCTACCAATCCATTCAGCAAGGATATTACCTGCAATCTTTAATTAAAGGATTTTTAAACAAGATATTAACAGAAAGCATTTAATGAGGGAATACTGAGAAAACAAAGTTCAGTCTCCTGTCTTGAGAAAATTCTAATCAATGTAACCACATACTGTATATGTAAAGCTCCCCCTGCAGTTCAACTAAGGATATGTATTTCTATTTCTTCCTTTGAAGCCCAGACTTATTTCAGATATTCCTGTATTCCACTGGAAATGTGAAAACTCCCTCATTTGTATCATGAAGGAATATCACACAAATATAAGACTTATCCCTACTTTGTGACATGTTTTGAAGAGATGCCCTATTGCTCCTGCTCACTGACAAGCCCTCTAAGACTAATCATACAGTTGTCAAAACCAACCACTGCTCCATCTCCCCATCTGGCAGCTATATTCAGGACCATTACCTACACCTTGTAAGATACTCCCTGTTGAATTCATAGACCCTGCCTTAGCTCTTCACTCATCCCTTCAGCTCATCAGCTTTGTTCTGCCCCCATCTGTAGTGTAGTTCTCTTGCATACACAAAATTTGTTTACAGCCAAATCTAACTTGCAGAAAGAAGGTACTTATTTACCTTTATGGTTAACATCTCACTCATCAGACTTCTACATGAGAACAGCACCCTTCTGTTCAAGATCTCAGTATGTCTTTCTCATTGCCCAAGCACCCAATCGAAATCCCGTCTCAAAACAAGCCCTTGACCTTTGGTGTCTCACCTCGACTGATAATTTGTTGTTTTGGCTTCTCATTCAGACCCACAGTCTAAGCACTCTCCAGATTAACAAATTCAGTTCTTTCCTCTAGTTTGCTAATTCCTGATATGCAAGATTTTAAACAGATGGCATTCTTCCTCTAAGGATATATTCTATGGCTCTCAGCATCTCACTTCTGTTCCTGTAATATCTTGTCCTTTACTGTGACAAATGAAAGCTTGTCCTACTCAACCATTCAACTGTGATTGCTACAAATCATTTCATTTTTTCCTTCCCTACTACAGAAAACAGATCACTTGTCTTCCCTCCATGGCTGTTCATGCTGTTCTACAACACCTGTTCTTTCTCTCAGATCTACCAGTAGAATTATTTAGTTGGTGTTTTATTTAACTGCTACCAGCAACACCTTAAGTTTTACCTACTTACTCATTTTAAAATTATGTGCATGTTTTCTACAGAGTTGCATCTCTCACACAGAAGTTTGCCACGGACAAGTGCAAAGTTCCCAAACCAGCTACACCTATGCCTGTTTCTAAATACTCTACTATTACCCCAAAATAAAATAATCTTGAAAACTCTTACAATGGTCTAACTCCTGTAAGTATCAACTAAAAAAAGCTGCAAAACAAGATACTACACAAACGTACCGGCAAATTAGATTCCTCTTTTGGAACAGACCTCTTTAACTTCACAACAGTAGTTCCTGCTATTGGAGACAAAGGGTAAACCTTCAGACCAGTCAACACACCGCTGTTAGTCTTTGAAATATTGTTCTGCTCAGCCTCACTATTCCTCATTCCCAGCTTAGTGTCCTCTGACAAACTGGAGGCTGAAATGTATGTTGAGGCATTTGAAGAAACTGATAATCTTCGAACAGTGTTGGTGGTGCTTCCAGCTGGAGGAGGTTTCAGCCGATCAGCAGCTCCATTCTCTGTCTTCTTCACCTTTATGCTTGTACTTGTTGAATTGCCATCAAATACAATTAATGGTCGTTTCCTTAAACCTTCCACTGTTGTAACACTGAAAATACAAATCATAAAATTCTCAGAAACACAAGCTATATGATCAAAAAATAGCATATCCAAGACATGAGTAGTGAAAATTAATTTAATCTTAAGTAAATATATATCCCAAAACACTAACATTAAACTCTGATCTGCTCCGAACTTAAATAAAAATACTTATATAAACTTGCATATACTTAAATAAAAATAAAAAGCAACAAAAATTGCTTCCAAAATATAAAGGGGCAGGGGTTTGTGTGAGGAACAGCGTTCCTCAGCAAAGACAGTTGTATGAGGAACTGGGAAGGCAAACAATTACAGTTGTACAACCAAAGACTCTACGTTTATACCACTGCAACTCTTCCAGTGTAACTACAGAGATAACTCAAAAGATGAATACTCGAGAAAACATGTGCTACACCTTACCTACAAAAACAGCATCTAATATTCTGATAATTCTAAATTTCCCTGCTTCCACTCTTATTCAAAATCATAATGTTAAGATAGTCCAAAAGATCGTTACACAAGGAATAAAAAAGCACATCTGTTTTTAAAATGAGTTGTCTTTGAAGAGGAACCCTAAGTGGATTCAATGACTTTTTTTAATAGTTTGTGCCTTTAAGCCTATGTATAGTCAGAGCTGGCCAATTCAGTGAGTCATGAAAAGGAATACTATCATGGTGATATCAAAACAGTAATATCAGAAAACATTTTGATTGCGAGAAAATAAAGCCCAAAGCAAATATAACTCACTCTACATGAATTCAAAGATTCAAAAAAGCACTGCTCAAGAATGACAAAGAGAAAGTGTTTGGAAAGTGCAGATTTAACAAAAAAAAACCACCCAAACCACCATTAAGGTATATAACATTCCTGATCAGAAACTTCAGCTTTCAGTACACGCTGACTGTTCAGTCATCTCATACTAAACAGATGAATAAAAGTTGAATTACAGTGTTTCAACAATTGAATATATTTGCATTGATTTGCAAATATACGAATTTGACAATATTGATGTTAGGTATCTCAACAGACTTCAAAACAAGCCACAAGCAGAGACTTAATCAGTTTGGACTTGGAACAACATTAGACTTGTAGTCGCTGATAAACCTCACATCACTTGCACAATTTCTGTCAAGACCAGGGATTTCTTTAAGAAAATGGAAGTGGTCACAGTTCAGGAGTTCATAAAGCAAGACAAAGTTCAGCTCTTAGACTTTCTTTCCCCGTCACCTTCCTTAACCTAATAAGTCTGCTTTTCCTATGGAGTCAAGGTTTTTTATATATTCAGACTGGTGAACAGTGGCAAGTTAACTAGAACTAACTAGACTGCAATTCCTGGACTGTTATCTATTCTAAATTCAATTTTAGAATTGTAGCACTTGTACAAATGACACAATACAGGTAACATTCCCACAGAAAAACTTTGGGAACATTCCAAAAGAAATTTGGATGCTGTACTGTCACAGACTGTCACATCCAGTTTTTAGATACATGTCTCACAGAACAACACAGAACCTTGGGAGTGACATTTGCTTCATTTATATAAAGTACAGGCAGCTTAAAAGCTTCACAGTAGGACTCCTGTAGGCCAGCACTCTTCTGAGGGAAGATACTGATGCTCACTAACTGCTGAAATCAGCCATTTTGGGATTGTGTCCCCTCCTGCAGATCACCTTCTGTGCAACCTAGATTTCAGTGCACATCTACATCTAATCCTGCTGCTTACTTTGAAGTGCATGGTAAAGATACAAGATTTACTAGAGGAAGCAAAAGCTTCACTACATGAGCAATCAGGGTTTCCACTCTCTCACATGATTACTCATGCAGGCAGGATGGCCTCCCAATTATGAGGACAATTTAATGAAAAATGTTACGATTTTTGTCTAGCTTAATATGGTACTTAAGGTAATCAGAGAGAAGTGTAGGTTTTAGCTCCCACACCCTGATTATCCTAAATATTTGCCTGTTACCACAACAGGCAGGTGTTCACCTCTTCTGTGAATATCTGAAACCGGTCAGTGTTATTAGCACGTTAGCAGTTCTCAGGGCATGCTGAAGTGGCCTCTTGGAAGACTAAGTAGAAATGATGAGCCCTACCAAGACCACAGCTATGAGGATGAACAGCCACAGTGCTCCTGGAGACTGAGCATTTGCAGGTGAGAGTCTTCAGACTTGATGGCATTTCAGAAACTACATATCCACTGTGACATTCTTATCATCCTCTTTCTTTCAGCAGGCAAGATGATCTTACAGATCTGCAAAATTAACTATCCCTGGACACAAATACTTTCTGAAATGTTTGAACTTGGATAGACTGTGCTTGATTTCATTTGGTATGATTGTCTGCAAACTCAAATTTCAGTAATAAGATATATAAACCATCATCTGTAAGCTCAGATATTTGTGTTACTGAAGTATAAAATATTGCTTCAAATCAGCTGACATACAGCAAGTCTTCTAGGACATGACATTAATCACCAGCAGTAAAACTAAACACAATATTCAACACTGAGTTTTAAATTTCAGTGTGTTTTTACCTCCAATCTGTAACTACTAGAGGCAAGCGAACACACACTAAACTGTGCTGATCAAGTGTTCAAGCCTCATACTAATTGCATGTGATTTCCAAAGAGAACTCATCAGAGAGTTCTCTTATTCATACAATCAATCAGTTTATCTGATTTCTGAAGTGAACTAAGAGCATGCTTAGTTCCCAGCTCCAACTTCCACATCACTTACAGCCTCAAAATATCTAGGAATTTTGATTTCACTTTAGAAACAAGAATGTCAAGTTCTACTTCCTCTTCTGCACAATGGCATCGTGTCAATTTTGTTTAAGTGGTGCACACAACTATGAGGAAAAGTGTAATGTTCTAATATTCCAAAAAGACAACTGAACTTCCTTGATACAGTGTACTAAAACTGAAGTTTTTTCTGTGCAACTTTTATTTGCTAAAAGTGATGATAGTCTATTTCTCTCATTTCTCTAGGGTTAGTAATACTAGCAGGAAAAGATTAACTTTTCTAAACAGTATTTTGTCGGCATATCTGTTAAGTATGAAAGAGGTAATAAAAGCAAAAACAGCAACTGCTGGAAAATCTTGAAACTCTCTAAAAACAGAGCAAAGGACTAAGCCCAGTGTGCTAGATGTTAGGTGCAAAGAAAAGCAGACTGGTAGATTAAAGTTATCTCCTTATACTTACTGTTTTCCCAGCAAATACACACAGGTTTAACCATGACTGCATTCTATTGTACCTAAATAAAAGCCCCTGAAGTTATTGTACTACAAACTCTGGATGAAGCCATTCTCTCATCTAAAAATTAACATTGCCTCTTTCTCCCAAAAACGTCTAGCCTGCTATCTTTATTTCTTTGGACCAGATGACCATCAAAGGTCCCTTCCAACCCAAAGCATTCTATGGTTCTACATCAAGAAGCACTACAAGCTAAGTACCATTAAAAATATTTGGATGACAAAACAAAAAAATTATCTTTCCCTTTTTCCCGTTATTGCAGTAGTAGAATCTTTCACTTCTGACACAGGAAACCTGACAAGGCATTCTCTGTAAACTGCGACAATGTGCAAAAGCTGTACAAATTTCGTTAATCAGGCAAACAAAGACTGAACTAAATGCATTGTCCTAAATTCTCCAGGTCTAGACCAATAAAAGCTAACTTACCTTTTATTCTCACTTTTCAGGTCATTTTGCTGTCTCTTCTTTTTCATCATTTTCCCCCACCTACTTTTTGGTAAGTCACGCTGAGGCAAGGGAATGGCATGTTGAATGTAGAGATCAGTGAGACCATCTTTGTCCATTTTTGCATCATTTTCAACTAATATATTTTTCTGTGGGGGACAGAAAAAAAGTTGCTATTATCATGACAAATTCAAAGCACAATCATCTTAGTACAGCATCACTTATTTGTTCAAAATCCACTTTAAGGTACTGCTTTGGTCATAAATGCCAGAGTTTCAAAAGTGAGGGGGTGGTTGGGATGATCAGTTTGGAGAGGCCATGAACTGCCCAGTGCCAATGACAGCCTGGTCTCCTGACTTCCTACTGTGAAATTCCCTTGTTTTCCGTAGAAAACTGTGGTAATCTGTGGATTACACTCGGTCCCTCCCTTCAGTGAGGCAATGGAAAACACAGGATGTTTTGGTCAGTGCATAGTGGTTTCTTTTTCCACCACCTGCAAGTGCATCTCTTTCACATGTCTCCTCGTGTGCCTCTTCCTGTGTGTCCTTTGGAGTCTCCAGTCTCTGGTGTCTGCCACTCTTTGTTATGTGCATTTGAGCACAGGTGCCACAAGCTCCCCTGCTCCAAATTTTGGTGTGTGATGGGCTGTTTCCATCAGTGTCAGAGACAGGTGTCAGGACAGCTGTGACTAGCGCTGGGCATTTATTCACCTCTGCCCACAGAGGTCAACCTGCAGCCCTCCCTATCCAAAACCCCACAAGTTTTGCCAATAAAAACAGTAGTTAAAAAAAAAAAAAGGAAAACATTTTGATAGAGATACTGTTGATGGCTGATGTTTTCATACACTCTTAAACACACTTCTCTGAATCCAACTACAGTACCAGAGCTCTTCTTCACACTTCTAAAAGCCAGGTAACTAGAACATAATGCAGGTCAGACTTGTGAATGTAGAGCTGTGCTTCCTTCCCCAGTTCCCCAAGAATAAGGGAGATAAGTTTAAGCACAACATGAGGAAGAACTTCTTAACATTGAGGGTGGCAGAGCACTGGAACAGGCTGCCCAGGGAGGTCGTGGAGTCTCCCTCTCTGGAGACATTCAAAACCCACCTGGATGAATTCCTGTGTCACCTGCTCCAGGTGACCCTGCCTTGGCATGGGGGTTGGACTGGATGACCTCCAGAGGTCCCTTCCAACCCTAAATATTCTGTGATTTTGTGAGATTTCTAGGAACTGCCAGTTTTACCAGAACACCAGTTTTCAATCGTGTATAGGGTTGTGAACATTTCTTGGTACCTCCTGCAAAATTTATTAGAAGAGAAAAAAAACTCCACTGACATCATCAAGACTAGAGGTCACCAAAAGCAGGTGAAGCCTCTGTCACTAACGTTTTTGGCAACACTTCATGACTTCTGATGGTGGCCTGAAAGGTGTACATTTTTGTCCACACAGACTACATGGATGAGAGCATATGAAAATTCTTTGAGCTCATACAAAAACCTGAAACTTCAATTCCTATTGTTTCACGCACCTGAAATTTTCAGGCAGAGCGGTAAAAAGTATCTTAAATTACATCAATCAAAGCTTTGTACGGTCCTAAATTGCTTAGAACTCACTTTCGAACGGCATTTCTTTTTTTAACTATTAAGAATTAATAGGTACTTGGGTAATTCTTCAGTATTTAAGCATTAGCTGGACTGATTACGCAGGATGCACTTCCTTAATTCACAGAACCACAGAGTATTCAGGGACCTCTGGAGATCACCTCGTCCAACACCCTTGCCAAGGCAGGGTCACCTGGAGCAGGTTACACTGGGTATGGACGTGGGAACTTCATCAGTGTAAATATCATCTTTCCACAGACAGGTCTAATGTAATGCAGACGCTATGTCGATTTGGGCAAACTGCTCTTTAGCAGCCTCGGCGTTCAAACACAGCCCCTCGCAAACACGGAGACATCTCCCACGCCACGGGCCTCCTCTCAGCAACTCCGTGGCCTACGGAGCACAGACTCCGGGGCTGCTCTCCCCTGAACTCCCCCTCAGGGGCCGCCGCTCGGGCTCGGCCCGGCCCGGCTCCCCGGACGCACCTGCTCCAGGGTGAGCCGCAGGAATTCCTCCGAGAGCAGCTCCGGGTGCAGCAGCAGCACCTCCGCCTCCGAGCGTGCCGATCCCAGCGGCTCCTCCGCGCAGTCCCCGCCGCCCGCCCGGACCCTTCCCTGCGCCGCCATCTTCGGCCCCCGGCAGCCCCTTCCAGCCTCCCACAATCCCGCGCGGGGCTGGAGACGCGTTTCCAGAGCAGCCGCGCCGGGCGGGGGCGTCACCTTCTGGAGAGGGGCGGGACACCGGGAACGGGAGTTGCGCTCCGCGGGCAGCCCGGGCTGGGCAGTGCACGGAAACGCACAGACTCACGTGGAATCAGAGTATCCTGAGCTGCAAGGCACCCGCAAGAATCATCGAAGTCCAACTCCTGGTCCTACCCAGGACAACCCCGAGTCACACCACGTGCCTGAGAATATTGTCCAAACCCTTCTTGAACTCCATCAGCTTGGTGCTGTGACCACTTCCCTGGGGAGTCTGTTCTGGTGCCCAACCACCCTCTAGGTGAAAAATGTTTTCCTAATATCCAACCTAAGCCTCCCCTGACACACCTTCAGGCCGTTCCCTTGGGTCCTGTCACTGCTCACCACAGAGAAGAGATCAGTGTCTGATAAAAACGTAATGTTTCACTTCAAATTGAATGATAAAATTTTAATAACCTATATTATTTTCATAGATCTGCTGAATGATCCTATCGCATTTTGTAGTAGAGATATTTTTTCTATTTTTCGGTTAATAATTTTAAAATAAATGATACCACGCCATTTTCCATTATTTTTCTTTTTAAGATTTTCCAACTAGAAAAACAATGCTTTGTATCAGTTCTGATACCTGCCTTTTTACTTTGTTCATTAGCTGTATGTGTTGCCCCAAAATAGGTTTGTTCACCTGGTGTGCAAGAGGCCAATCCACACATAGAGTCAAGGTGTTTGATTTATTCACAGTTCTGCTCAGAAAGGGATGGCAGATCGACAAAGCCAGCTGGACGACCACCAAAGCTTTTCATTATTTATAAATTTTAGCAAACAAAGGCATTAATGTTCATTGGCTATAAGTTGCCTAGTTCTCTTATGTTAGTATTCTACATTCTGTTGGTTAATGATTCCCTTGCTTCTCATGCTAATTAGGCCCCATGCTCAGTCCTTGTTTTCTTTTGAGTTGGCGGGCTGTCAGTCAGTGGTCACCATCTCCTGCAGCCAGAATTGCCTTTTGCTGGCCGGAGCTGATTTCAGCACATTTGCTGAGTTGGCTTTGTTAGCTTCTTCCTTATCTTGGGAGTTCTGCCAAATGTCCTGTGGCCCATAAATTCTGCATTCTTTGTGTCCACTATCAGCAATACATCCTTCTCCCCAAGGTTTGTTAACCTCCCACTAAGTCTGAGATCATTGAGGCATGTCAAGCTCTAAACCTTAACAAGGCAATTCTACTGAAAAGTAATTTATCTTTTTAACACCCAGACACCCATTGGGAGCAGCTTTTTTCACATTTCAAGAAAGTTCTCTCAGTCTAATTGGACTTAGCAACAATAAGAATGTTATAAGTCTCTTATAAGACATAAGTCTCTTATAAGAGACTTATATAACATATGTAGATCATATAATTTATATATATATAATTTATAGAGAGTATATATAATAATGGTGTAAGTATCTTGTAAAAGAGACTTATAGCATATTTAATATTATACGTTTTATAACATATGAGACATATAATATTGCTATTAAGTTCAATTAGATTGACAGCACTTTCTTGGAGTGTGAAAAAAGCAGCTCCCAAGTCTCACAAAAAGTCTCATAAAAATATATATATATTTATATCCGAGACTTGTAACAACTAAGTCGCTTCATATA